>PVKU01001896.1:78376-261491 GCA_004027475.1 Anoura caudifer | reverse complement strand
TTGTACAGTTTTCTGTCTTTTACTCCCATCCCAGCCCACCCCCCAGCCCTCCCCACCTCTCTCCCATTTCCACCCCCCTAGTTTTTGTCCATGTGTCCTTTATACTTGTTGCTCTAAACCCTTCCCCTTTTCCCTAGAAATTCCTATCCTTCTCCTCTCTTGTTCTCAATTTCAGTTTCTTTGGTTATATTATGCTTGTTTGTTTGTTCTGTTGATCAGATTCCTGTTAAAGGTGAGATCATATGGTATTTGTCTTTCACCTCCTGGCTTATTTCGCTTAGCATAATGCTCTCCAGTTCCATCCATGCTGTTGCGAAGGGTAGGAGCTCCTTCTTTCTTTCTGCTGCATAGAATTCCATTGTGTAAATGTACCATAGTTTCTTGATCCATTCATTTACTGATGGGCACCTAGGATGCTTCCAACATTTGGCTATTGTAAATTGTGCTGCTATGAACATTGGGGTGCACAGGTTCTTTTGGATTGGTGTTTCAGGGTTCTTAGGATATAATCCTAGCAGTGGGATTGCTGAGTCAAAAGGTAGATCCATTTTTAGTTTTCTTAGAAAATTCCATACTGCTTTCCATAGTGGTTGTACCAGTCTGCAATCCCACCAACAGTGCACTAGGGTCCCCTTTTCTCCACAACCTCTCCAACACTTGTTGTTTGTTGCTTTGTTTATGATGGCCATTCTGACTGGTGTGAGGTGGTATCTCATTGTGGTTTTAATTTGCATCTCTCTGATAGCTAGCGATATCGAGCATCTTTTCATGTGTCTCTGGATCTTCTGTATGTCCTCCTTGGAGAAGTGTCTATTCAAGTCTTTTGCCCATTTTTTAATTGGGTTGCTTGTCTTCTTAGAGTGGAGTCGTGTAAGTTCTTTATATGTTTTGGAGATTAAACCCTTGCCAGACAAATGTTTTGCAAATATTTTCTGCCAGTCTTCAGTTTGGCTATTTATTTTCTTTGCAGTGTTTTTTGGTGAGAGAAGCTTTTTATTTGATGAAGTTTAATTTAACATTTTTTTCTCGATTATTTGGGTTTCTTTTTTCTATCACAGAAAAGAAAATCTTAGCCTTCCCCCAAATCATGAAGATATTCTCCTATGTTTTTTCTAAAAGTCTATGGTATTCATCTTTATGTTTAGGTTATTATACATCTTGAATTAATTAATGTGTATATTGTGAGACGGGTCTGTTACTATGGAGCGCTCTGTTCTGTCCCATTGCTCTGTCAGTCTTTGTGCCAGTGTCACACTGTCAGGATGGCGGCAGCTTCCCAGGGTACTGAAATCGGGTGATGTCAGTCATCCAGCTTTGTTCTTCTTTTTCAAGGTTGCTCCAAATGTTTGAAGTCTTTTGCATTTTTGCACAGATTTCAGGGTCCATTTGTAAATTTTAAGAAAGCCTGCTTATCGAGCCCTAACTTCCGTTATGCTGTCCTCCATTTCAATTGTCACTGCAGATGAGGGAAAGAGAAGAGACTACTCTCTTTAACAAACTCTTAGCTGTATAGGATGTTAGCCAAAGGACAGAATTTAAAAATATATGTATTTACTTATATTTTTAGAGCAAAATGGAGAAAAAGAGGGAGAGAAATAGTGATTGTTTGCCTCTTGCACACGTCCCATTGGGGGACCCAACCTGCAACCCAGGCATGTGCCCTGACCGGGAATGGAACTGAAGCCCTTTTGCTTTGTGGGACAGTGCTCAGCCAACTGAGCCACACTGGCCAGGGCAGGACAGAATTTTTTAATAGCATATTTAAGGTTTGTTCTTAATTCTAGGTTTAAAAAAAATTCTTCTTTTCACCCTGACAAAAGGCATACAACTCTGTTTCAATTTTACAATGAATATTCTTCAACAAGGACAAATAAAGGAATGCATCTAAATGCTTTACTATAATATACTTTACCCTTGGAAGAAGAGCATTTTCCCATCTCATCACCAGATAATTGTTTCCTCTTAAGAGTCTCTTTTAACAAAGATTATAGATACAGAATCTAGCTGATTTTCACCTTCATTCTCTTTCTCCTCCTCTTCATCATTTTCAGCCTCATCACTATCAACACCATAGCTGTCACTCAGTGAGCTTGCACGCTGAGCCTCCAACCCTATGCTTTGGTCTTTATTCATATCTTACTTAAGCCCCATGAGGTCATCTTGTTATCGTGCTCACTTTACAGAGCAAACTAAAGCTCAGTGAGGTGAAGGACTTTCCCAAGGTCCAAAAGGGAGTAAGACGTAGTGCTGGGACTCAAACTCAAGTGCTTTTTCCTCCAAAGCCTGGCATTTTAGGCATCCTCTATTAAAGAACGCTTTGTTTAATCTGTGCAATACTGTTTCCTTTGTCCTTCCTAGGATCTTTGAAAACTTTTACCATTGCTGTTGCTGTTGCTGTAGCTGTTGCTGTAGCAAAGTGTCAGGCGTAGCCCCAAATTACCTTCATGTATTCCTCTAACTTCTGCATTATGCACTTCTGAAGACATCTGGAAAACGAAGTTGGTTCAGTTGGCTTTTGCATTTCATGCGGTTTTACAGCCAAAGTAATTTAACCTTTCCTCTTTCTCTTCACAGAGGTAAACTATTTTCATGGCGTCTCAGGATTTGTTTATACAGCATGTGCGCCCCATTCGAGTCCTGCGCTATCTGCGTGCACGACTCAGAGTGAAGATCATCAATCGTGCCCCCTCTGCTTTCTGTCATTCAAACCTGTGGCCAAAATTCCAATTACAATGACTCTTTCTGACTCAGCCATATAAATTCAAGCCCACTATTTAGATGTTTAAATGTCACCATTTATATATATATATATATATATATATATATATATATATATATATATATATAAAGCTACATGTAACACTTTGTACTGAACTCTTTGTTTTTGCTAAGAATGGAGCATATGCTTCATTATCATTGTGCCTGAGAATCCGAATTTTCCTTACAAAAAGGAAGCCCTCACACACACAAATGCTAATACAACTACATAGGTAACTTTAGTATTCTGTGCTTTTAACTGACTTTCAAATGGGGAATTGAAAGCTTACCAGGTGTCTGTATTGATATACAATAACTATTGTGAAGATAAGAATGATGATCTCTTCACTAGATATAAACAGAACAGATAAAGAACTCACACCCTGGGACCCTTGAGAAAATGGCTTTTTCTGAAGGTAAATGGTAGAGGGAGAAAGGAGCAATGACCCAGAAGAAAATACACTTTTTGTTTTAACCACTGGCTACAAAGAGACCATCTATCACAAGTTCATCAGATGGTGAGAAATACATTAGAGCTCAAGTTGAACATGAATACATTAAATGGTATAGATACTATTTTGAAGATGTGACATTAAATACGGGAATTTTCTTTCTGTATTCATTCACTGTATTAAACAGACACCATACTTGTATGCTTAATGGCTTCAGGTACTGAAAAAAAGTTGGCACATTCTCAGTTTAATTTTATAAAGATCACATACTGGTGACAGGTGGAGCCACGTGGGGGTGGAAGCAAATTGGACTTCTGTCCCAGACGTCAAAGACGTGCTGCAGACATCAGGGAAATGTCTCATGGTTGGGAAAGGTAAGGAAACTCAGCAGGCTGGTCTTTGATACCTAGGGCTTTCATTTTTAATTAAAGAACATAACTCTGGTAAAAAGTCATCATATCATCCTATTTTATATGGGGCTTGGATGATTGCTCAGTGAAGGAGATAATGATTGGAAATATGTCTAACATAGTACCAAAAAAGTGCTACTACATATCTAATAAACTAATAAAAGTGAACATTTATTGAGCATCATCTCAGTGACTACTCATATCTTTGTGAAGGGGCACCATTATTATACCCACTTTACAGATGAGAAAACTGATTCTTAGAGCAGTTGAATAACTTTTGCAGGGGCATAAAGATAGGCAGTGACTGATCCAGGAGAAGCAACCGGAATGTCATTTCAAAAGCTGCGCATCTACCCACAATGCCATATTCTCAGAACCTTCCTTTTTCCCTTGGGTATAGATTAGATTCCTAATGTGTGATAGAATCATTTCTTCTGTCCATGCGTGATCTCATTGGAATAAAAAAAATAAACCTTAATGGGCCTATCTCCAGTATCTTATCTTCCAGACAGGGTACCCTCCTGACCCCAGTGTAGAAAGATGTCTCTCCTCCATTCCTTTGGCAACACTTTTTACCAGCTTTGGAGTCTGAGGACTTTTCCTAATGCCTCTTTGTAATCTCTTTTGCAATAGCCCAAACCATTTGTCCTCTTCTGAGCAGGAACATGAAACAGCTGTTCACTGTCACTCATATAATAGTTTTTTTAGATACTCAGAAACTAATTGCTAACATTTCCTGCCCCTACCTTTTCTTTCCTGAATCAAATCATTCACCCTCCTCCTCCTCCTTCTTCATATATAAATTACTTCCACATAGGACCTATTTCTAAAATTGCTAATCATTTTGGTTCCTGTCCTCCAGCCCCTTTCAGCATCTGGATGTTCGGTGAGTGTCGTGAAGACATTGCCATACAGCACTGAAATCAGGGCATCTGGGAAAAATTTTAAACATGTCCACAGGAATATTTTCTGTTGTTTTACAAATTATAGGCAAAACATTAAAGAAAATTATGGTTTTCCTGGTTCTCGGATGGTGTTTTGTTTAAACTAATGCAAGACAAAAAAAAGGTGGAGCAGTTTATATTGTTTTCATTGGGGTGGAAATATGTCATTTTGGAAAGATATTATGATTTTTAAATTTAGTAATTATTCACATTTGTGTATTTGAATGTATGATGTGAGGTATGCCAACAGGCTATAGAAATGTAAAGGAAAAAGAAATAACTCATTTAAAAGAATCAGGTAAGGCTTCGCAGAAGAGGTAGCATTTGTGATGGATCTTAAAGAATAAGGAATATTATGACATAAAGAACTTAGAAAGAAAAGAAGTTTAAAGGAAAAACCAGAATAATAAAAAAAACTTGAAGAAATGAGAACACTTTTATTGGAGGAGAGGAAATGGTTTCACTTTGTTTTATCCATTTTTGGATGGTGTGTCAAGAAACATTAGACAGCCCTGCCTGGTGTGGCTCAGTTGGTTGGAGAGTCATTCTGTAAACCAAAAGATCATGGGTTCAATTCCCGGTCAGAGCACATACCTGGGTTGCAGGTTCGATTCCTGGTTGGGGCATGTGTAAGAGGCAACCAATTCATGTTTCTCACATTGATATTTCTTTCTCTCTCTAGCTCCCTTCCCCTTTCTCTAAAATCCTCTGGTGAGGATTTTTTTAAAAATAGGTAATAAGCTGGAAATCAATATTGAGGCTAGATTTTTCATAATATTTAAGCAGATTTTCCTTTAGGAAAGTAATTCTGGCAATGGAATATACAACAAATAGAGAAATTAGCAGTAAGGGGATCAGTTTTGAAGCTGCTGTAATTATAACCAAGGCTGATATATATTGAGCACTTCTGTGCTCACAGGAGAGTCAGGAGTATAAAGTGTAACATGAAGGTGAAAAATAAGAGAAGGTCTTTGGATCTGATGACTAGGAGATTACTGACTAACTTTGGATGGAAAGTTATCAGGAGAATGGAGAAAGTGAGCACAGGTAAGTCAACAGGAGTGAAGTCAAGAAAAGCAACAAGGGTCAAAGGATATTTTCTTGTTGGTTGGTTTGTAGGATTTGAGACTTAAACATTTTTTAAGTTAATGTCAAGGGGCTAACATTAAAGAGGGAATAAATAAATAAATAAATAAATAAATAAATATCTCACAGGGGATGAGAAAAGATCACAAAGGAGGAGGCATTATCTTGGCAGGTATAAGAGGGAGGTCTTATAGGAGTCAGTTTAGGGAGAGATTTCAAGGTCAAAAAGAGCGAGTGCAGGGAGCTCATATTGTCTGACATCAATTCTTTTAGTTAAATGGATGATGGGCAGTCCTCTATGGGGAGTAATGGGAACAAGTGGTGCCTGGATTTCAAGGGGATAAGGAAAACCTGGTGTAAGCTCCATGGAGAGGAAATGAAGAGCAGTTAAGTAATGGATATCCAGCCAGGGAGAGTGAGTAGCACATGTGCATAATGAGCATCTGTGGGATATTCAATGCAATGACAACACAACATCTGATAAATTCTTCACTTGACTTGATGGTAATTTCATCTCTCAGATGTAGAGGAATGGACCAGAAAAATAGTATCTCTCCTTAATTCTAATCAACAAAAAGGGGATATGTTGGGGATAATGGGAGCAGTGGAATATTTCTGAAAGTGTGCAGCATAGTCAGACAGGTAGCCCGCATACTAGGCAAGTCAATGTCTGAAAGTTCTTTCAGCTCAGCACTATGTGAATGCAAAAGGCAGGAATGGCACAAAACCATGGTAAATATAGAAGAGAAGCATAAATCTACTTTAACAATGACACAAAGGCCTAGCTAAGAATAAATTTGGGGAGACATGAGTTAACAGGAGCATGAGTGAAAATGATTTAAGCGACTCAGCAGTATATACATTACTAAAAGTAGCCTGCAGAACCAATTACAACCACCTTATAGGACAGAGTTTTTGGTGCCATGTCCAAGATATGAAATATAACTCTTCTGTTGTCTTGGATCTTTGAAACAGGCCCCAAAGGTTATGAATAAAACAAGAGATATAAAGTCCTCCATAGCCCAAAGGGGTATGCTGGATCACTTTTATAGAACTTGATAACAATGTAAATCCAGTTTGCTCAGCATGAGCCCATCACCCACATCAATGGGAGATAAAAGAGAGGAGCATACTCTACTATATAGGTGAAGAGAGAGGCTTCAAGAGAACTCTTTGAGAGGCTGGCCCATGTCTTTTGAAGTCTGGGACACAGAAACAGATCCTCATTTCCCCAAAAGTCTAAGATGGACAGTCTAGATGCAGGTACCTCTGAGGAGTCCAGCAATAACAAGATGTGCTGAGAGGGACTGTATTGCCACTAGCTACAGGGAAAGCATAGTGTCCTGAGGTTGACTTCTGGGCTCAGCTCAGCAAAAGAACATAGGCCTGGAGGTCCAATGTACCCAGCACTCAGGGCCTGAGCAGGGGAGTCAGTGACCAACTGCTGTTTAGATCGGTGCTTCTCAAACTACTAGAACCACCCAAGAGCTTGTTAAAACAGATTCCTGGGCCACACTCCTTTGAGATCCTGATTCCTTAGGACAAAGGACTCCCAAAATGTGCATTTCTAACATGCTCCCAGGTAATAATAATTTTGTTATTTGTGGACCACACTTTGACTAGCACCGGTTTAGATGTCACCAGCAGGGCACCTCCAAGGAGCACGCAAAAGTGCCACGTAAGAGCAAGAATCCACTTTACAATCATTACGCCTAGAACTCATCAACAGATTTAATTGTACCAGCCAATTTCTCCTGGTCTCCCCCACACCCACCCCACCCAGGAGTGGTTAGATACAGCAGCTGGTTAGAAGAGGAGGGGCTATGAAACAGTAAAAGAGGCAACCATACCCTGCCCCACAACTCCAGGCTTCGAAGACTTGGTCAGACCTGAGCAGGAACAGGGCATAAGCCCTAAACTGGATATGTATTTGGAATTTTGACTAAATGGAGGGACTGGACTAAGGGTTACAGAGTTATTAAAGTTTTAGTGTGCAAACCAAGGAACTAATATTATTTCCAATAGTGGAAAAGCTATGGGGGTCTGTTTTAAATTTTGTACGCAGATGGAAAAAAGGACTGGTTTGAAAGGAATGGATACAAAAATAAATTTGATTGAGCCCAGCTTGTTTAATCAGGCAACTACACAGGTTTTAGGGTGGTACTTTTCAAACACTTAGCAGGTTCGAAGAAGCGTAGCCAGGACAGCAGGCCCTGGAAACCTCACCAAAGAAGCACTCATGCGAGGAGACAGGGAGCTTCAGGCTGGAGAAGACTGAGGAGACCTAACGACACACTTAAAATACAAAAGACCATTTTGTCAAGGAATTATTAGCCTTCTTTGTGGTGGCACAGGCCACGATTAGCTTAAGTTAGTGGAAGTTAAAGGGGGAGTCTGCTTGGGCTCCGTAGAAGGAAGACATAAGTAAAGCCATGTTACTGATACTAACTAATGGTCACAAGCCTGGAATGTTGACCAGAGTTTCACACATGGTGAAGGGTAGATTTTGGATGCTGTTTAAGTACATCAGCTCTACAGCAACATTTTTATAGCAGATACAGTGAAAGGTGGGTTCTCCAGTCTGGGGTCATCAGAAAGTGAGTACCCAGTGGCTTCCTGTCCCCATGTCCCTCCATATACTCAAGCTGAGACCGCCAACCCTACACTGTGGCTCAGCAGCAGGACTGAGCTCCAGGATTGGGCTCCAGGACTACTCCCAAGGTAACCTGGGGTGACTTGGGGTTCTGATTAAGGCAACTGCTTCCTCATTGTTTTAGTCCTGGTTAGTTAAATTTGGTGAATGGGCCTTTGCAAGCAGGCCTTTCTAAAACAAAGTTGCACACTAGTCCGAATGACTGGATCCTGCCTGGTATCCACAGCTCTGCTGCCCTCCCCTATCAGGTACCGTGGCAAGAGCACTGTTGACGTAACTGACCAGGGTCTAGGCATGATGGGAAAGCAGGAAGTCAGAGACAGGGTGAGGTGCACGGAGAGTCAAAGTGCAGACAAGGAAACGAGGAAGATGATGAGCATGTACCATGACAGAAGTGGAAGGGGAAGAAGGGTAACATGATACCCTCCCTGAATGTAAAATGGGGAAGATTTTTTGTTAGGCCTTGTTTGTACTATCACTGTGACTAGAATGGTGATTAGTGTGCCAATCAAAACTGGGAGCAGACAGAAAGGCATTGTGTCTGTAGCCCAAATGTTGACATAATCATATAATAATATGAGATCAAGAAATTCTTAATCCTCCACCTAAAATAGCTTCCAAATGTCCTCGGGGGGTGCAGAAAAATATTAGTAGGGTCAGGTGACCACAGGGAAGTGATTATGACAGCCGCATGCCTTAACCTTTACTTAGTGAAACAATGGCTTTTAGACAATGTCTCCCCAATTTATTTTCAACATTGCAGCCAGAGTGCTCTTTTCAAAGGACAGATCTGATCAGGACACCAGCCTCCTTAAAACCCTTGAATGGTTTGCCCACTGTTCTTCAAATAAAGACCAAATCCTTAACTAGGAGCTGCAGGGCTTGGCCCCTGTGGCATTGAGCATGGGAGTGGGGGTCCACCTTTGCGCCTGCTCTTCTCTGGGTCTAGCATGGTCCCCACCAGCCTTTCTCAGTTAGCTCTAACTCAGCCTTATCCTTTAGATCTCAGCTCAAACAGCCTTTTCTCAGGGAAGCCTTCCTGTGTCTGCACCCCACCAGGAGTCCTTTGTTCTTTGTTTTTTATAGGGCTCCATTCTTTTCTTTTAAAGCACTTATCTCAGTTTGTAATTATACATTCATTGGTGCCATTATTGTTTACTGTTTTCCCCACCCCTAGTAGTCTCTCAGCATCATGAGGGAGAGAGGTCCCTTTTTCCATCATCATCTTATCCCGAGCTTAGCATCATGCCTGGCTAATGAGAAGCCTCAATGCCTTTTCTGCTGAATGAGTGAAAGGATTGTCTAAATTGTGCTTTTCTTCCAAAATTCAGAATTCTACAAAAAAGGGAGGAAAGTGTTAACCAGATCAGAACAAAATCCTTGGTAATATTTCCTCAGCTTCCATGCAGTGATTTATTTTAAAATTCAGAACCCTATGAGCTCTAATCTTCCTTCATATTATATAGAAATCAGTTCATCAGAATAACCCTCTAACTCTACCTGGTATTCTCATTTATTCCTCATTTTCTCTGGAATGAATTTAAGTAGTCTTTCTTAGGGTTCATCTTCTTTTGGGAACTTGCATAGAGAACATTTTAGGTTAATTCGGTTGAGATTTTATTTAAAGGCATCCTAAGTTACAGACATTGACAGGTAAATGTTTATGAAAAGATAATATATATGTGCTCTGTATGTGTGTATGTCTATCAATCCATCTAAAAATGTCTTTTCATGACTTGAAATAGAAAAGATTGGATTTAGGCAAGGAAATCATTACAGTGTCGAAGTTTCCACCCCCAGACTCCTACCCTCTCCAGCTAAACTTTGCAGGAGTTGGGGGAATAAGCAGGCAGTCGTGATTTCCCAAGGACTGGCTGAAGGACATGTACTGCCCCTCCTAATGAAATCCTCCAATGGTGAGTCATAATGCCAGCGGCACTGTTCTCCAAGACTCCATCTCTGCTATTTCTAACCCAACTTCTCAAAAGAGCACAGTCTAGATCTAGCCCTTTAGATCTCTGTGTGGGCCTGTAGTGTACATGTCCTTCCCAACTTCGCATTCTCTTTCGTATTTCCTCTGCAGCGAGCTGACAGCCACTGGGCAGGGGTGGTCAACTTTAGTGACCACGATGGCAACAGAGAATAAGAAATCCATTGTCATTCGCTGACTGTGCCATGGTGGTAAATGTCTCTTTCAGAAAGCTACAGAAACAGACAATTAATCATTGACTGAGTCATAGGACAGCCCAAGCCAAATAATCTAGATGAATAACTTTCACTAGGACTGTCTACAAATGGCAAAATGTTGTAGGAACCTGGTTATTTCCTTTAGCGGTATCATTCTGATACTTCTGTCCCTCAGGAAAGATATTTTCTTGAGGTACATGGAAAGAGAAAACAAACCTTCATTTTATCCTACAACACCCTGCAGTTATTGTCACACGTCTCACCATCTTTCCACTGTGAGACTCCTTGAAGAATGCCTCTACAAGCCCTGTATCCTTTCCTTCTCCTACCCTCATTTGGTATTCCCACTAAATGACTAAATGTGTTCTCGCAAAGGTTCTAGAAACCTACTCTAAATACTTTTTAATATCACTTTCCTAATTTAATCTTAGGGAGTTCGCCATTCTCATTCCTGCTGTCCTCCCTAAAGTTTCTAGTTTCACAGACACTACCTTGACCCTGAGGCTTCAGGAACAGTGCTCTGAAGAAATTCTTTTCTTTTTCATGAGACACTCTGGACTTTTGCTGCCTGTGCCCAAACACCACCTCACTCCAAGGCCCTGCCTTGTCTTGGATTCCTCCCTTTTTCTCCTCCAGAGTTCTCATTCATCTTCACATTTTCAAGTGAGTCACAACATTTTCCTCCCCAGAACTGAACTCTTTTCAGAGCTTCACCCTCACAACTTCGTCATCTAGTTGGTTCTCTCTACATCGATAACAACCCTGCTAACACTTTCATATCATCATATTCCCTGTTTCCCTTCCCATCCCTCCAAGCCAATGTCTTCCAGCACTGAGACTTGAAAGCTCATGTTTGTCTGTGACTCCTCCTTCTCAAACAATCTCCATATCTCATTGGTTACTACAGTCTTTATATGCCTCTACTATCTGCCCTGTGTCTCCTGTCCACTGCTACCACTAAGGTCCAGGATCTTTCACATCATGTCTAGATTTTGTCAATCAGCTTCTAACTAGTTTGCCAATAATGCCTTCCCTTGCAGTTGACTCTGCACCCTGCTGTGAGAAGAATCATTTCACCTCTTGAAAACATTATTGTCTACAAATTTTCCAAATATCCAGGTGAGGCAGAGAAACACCTTCAAATATTAATTAATTAGGAAACTCCATTCCACAAAGGCTCTCTTCTTCCTTAGTGGAGGAGGTTTGAGGTCACCACTTAACTGGTGACCTCAAAGCACTTCCGTAAAACCTTCGATCCCCGAAGACTTTGAAGGTAACTAGAGGAGAGACAGGATGATCACTTCAAATTCAGAAAAGGGCTTGGAGGTTGCGTGGTAGGAAATAGAATGTTTCCTCTGTGGCAATGCCCTCAAAAAAAAAGGCAAGATACCCAGAGCAACAGCTTTAGGATCTCTCTGGGAAGTAAGACCACATTCACAGTTTTAGCAAAAATTCATACATGCCAGTGTGTTTCAATTAGCAGATAGTCACAGGACTTCAAGGGGCTATTATGGACACAGTGAATAAGCATGGTCAGCATCTTTGGACTGGAATAGATAACAGAGAATTAATCCTTTTTTTCTGGGATCCAGATAAGCTTCCCAGATCACACCATTCTGGTGTGATCCTAGAATGAGAGAAAGCAAAATGATGATGGAAATGGACTTTCCCACCAGTTTGAATGAAGTGTGCTCACAGTGGGATGTGATTTGGAACAGAATTCGTAACCTGTACTCAACATGAAAGGCGCTCTGAGATCCACCTACCTTCATTCATTCTCTCAACAGAAACATACTTTGTGTCTAGCATGTTGCTTTGGAACACAAAAGCAAAGTGGAATACTTTCAGTTCTTAAGTCAATAGAGGTAGATGCAGGCATATTCCCTCCTGTCTTCTCTCTCTTCAAAGAAGCCTTTCCACGACTTCCTTGATCTTGGTCAAATCTCCTTATACACATGTGTAATAACATGTTCACTGTGTTAAGTGCTTCTAAGGAGAGATAGTTTTACATTTGAGCTATTACTTAATTAATTCAGTCATCCCCTTCCCCAATAAACTGTAATTTCCATGAAGGCAGAGAGCCTGTTAGCTTTGGGCAATCAGTGTTTGGAAGAGACAGTGTCTGTGGTGAACATTTTCTTCTCTCATATCAACACCTTCTGCTCTACTCGTCACAGGCTCTGCCATAGCCTCATAGATCTTTAAAACATGTCACTCTGGCTGGTGTGGCTCAGTGGCTTAAGTGCCAGCCTGAGAACCGGAGGGTCATGCATTCAATTTCCAGTCAGGGCACAAGCCTGGGTTGCAGGCCAGGTCCCCAGTGTGGGGTGCGTGAGAGGCAACCACACATTGACGTTTGTCTCCCTCTCTTTCTCCCTCCTTTCCCCTCTGTCTAAAAATAAATAAATAAAATTTAAAAAAACCATGTCGATGGACTTCTGCCTCTAACCCTTTCCTTTGCCATTCCTCTGCAACATCATGCCAGCCCCCGTGACAGCACCCTCACCATCGTGCTTGAGACGCCTGTTATGAAGAGTCATATTTTTTGTTGTCTCTTTCTTTGTAACTGTTCTGTCTCTTCAACTGGTTAGCAAGCACCTCTGTCAACAGAACTACATTTTATACTAGCCACAAGTAAGGCACACTTAGTTGGCACTAAACCAGAAAGCCTCCGCTCTGCATGTCTCAGGAGCAGTTAGTGACTGTATGCTCTGTGACAGGTATCTCGGAGGGCTGTTCAGTGTACAGCCTGGAAGGCTTTATATTCATGACAGCCCTAATTAACCCACACATATTGAATGAACACTGTCTAAAGCAGGGAAACTGAAATAAGGAACTTCCACATCTTTGTGATGCTCGTTGCCTTATATTTCAACAAACGTTTCTTGAGCTCCTACTATGCACTAGGAATGTTTCTAGGCAACTTGATACATCCATGAATAAAACAAAGATTCATCTCCCCCTGGACTTTACAATATAATGGAAGAAACATATAGTAAACCATAAACACTGCAAACATAAAAATCAGTAGAAAACTCAATAAGAGAAAAAGAAGAACAAAGGATGAATGTTTGATAAAAGTTAACCACTTGCCTGCAGGTCTGGTCCAGTTCTTGACATTCCAAAAGTGAAGGTGAACCTGAGATAGGTCTTTGCAAGTCAGGTCAGGATCTTAATCAACTTCATTTAACAGACTCAGAAAAGACCTGAAACAGTTCGGAAGCCCCCCCTGGAATTAGTTGTTGACCACAGCTGGGACAATCAGGCAGGGAAGTATTCAATGATAATATTAAGCCATAGCACAAAAATATTAACTTTGTATCCATGTTCATTAAAGTTAATATTACTTTTATTTTAAGGATTATAATAGCAAATATTTTAAACAGTTTTTTAAAATTTATTTATTTATTTTGAGACAGAGAGAGAGAGAGAGAGGAACGGAGATGGAAAAACATTGATCTGTTGTTACATGCATCCATGCATTATTGGCTGCTTGGTGCATGTACCCTGACTGAGGATCAAACCCACGGCCCCAGTACATCAAGATGAAGCTCCAACCAACTGAGCTACCTTGCTAGGGCAAGAATAGCAACTATTTTTAAAAGCCTACTGTAGACCAGGCATTGTGCTTGGCTTTACTTACATTATCACTGTTATGTTCACAACTGTACATGAGGCATGTCTCTTATTTCTTCCATTTCATAAATAAGGAACCATAGGGATAGGCATAAGTTGCCTAAGGTAAGCCAAGTGGTAGATCTTGGGATCATGATTTGGAGACAGCAGTCTCTGTCAACCACCCCACTCCATAGCCTAATGGTGATAAGAAACTGGAGAGTCAACCACAGGGACGCTTAAGTCTACAGGTGTGAAGTGATGAATAATTAAGGAAACTTCATGGATCAAAGCAACTAAAATATAGAGCTATGATTTCCATCAGGCAGTGAAGGTCACAGGAGAAAAACAATTCTCGCCCTGGCCAGGTGGCTCAGCTGGTTGGAGCATCATCCTGTACTCCACAAAAAGGTTGTGGGTTTGATTCCCAGTCAGGGCAGGTGCCTGCATTGCAGGTTCAATCCCTGGTCTGGGCATGATCGGGAGGCAACCAATCAATGTTTCTCTTTCTCTCTCTCTCTCCTCTCTTCCTCTCTCTCTAAAAGTCAGTAAACATATAAACATACATTCAAGTGAGTATTAAAAAGAGAAAAGAAAAAAGAAATTCTCAAAAGCAAAGGCATTGATTATACCACAACCAGAGCCATAAATCAAATTTAAGACTCTTCATTCAACATAGATTAAATGTCTCTTATTCAGATACAATCCAGAAGGGATGGCACTAATCAGTAGCAATGCTTGTTAATCTTATCTAGTATGTTATCTTACCTAGCTATTTTTCTTAATTTATTTTAATTATTTTAATTAAAGCCTCATTCCTGTAGATGTGGTTCATTTAAAAATACCCTCGGAAATTTCTCAAGACACTTTCCTTCTTCTAAATACAGTATATTTTTTTCACTTTTATTGGGTTGTCTAAATACTCTATAGGTTTTATTCTCCAAGTAATCTTGTATTTACTTCAGTTGCAGGTGACATTCAATATTATATTAGTTTCAGGTGTAAAATATAGTGATTAGACAGTTACATATCTTATGAAGTGATCACCCTGATAAGCCAAATACTCATCTGACTCCATACATAGATATTACATCATTATTACAATATTATTGACTATAATCTCTATACTGTACTTTACATCCCCATGACTATTTTTATAACTAGCAATTTGTATTTCTTAATCCTTTTCACCTTTTTCACCCTTCCCCCCAATTCCCTCCCATCTGGTTACCACCAATTTATTCTCTATATCTATGAGTTTCTTTTTTGTTTGTTATTTATTTTGCTTTTTAGATTCTACATATAAGGGAAACCATAAGGTATTTGTCTTTTTCTGTCTGAATTATTTCACTTACCATAATTCCCTTTAGGTCCATCTATGATGTTGCAAATGCTAAGATTTTATTCTTTTTTATGTCTAAGTAATAGTCCCTTGTATACATGTAACCTTTTTATACATCTACCTACTGATAGGCATTTAGTTTGCTTCCATATCTTGGCTATTGTAAATAATGCTACAGTGCATATATATCTGTTCAAATTAGTGTTTTGAATTTCTTTGGATAAATACCCAGAAGTAGAATTGCTAAGTCAAATGGTAGTTCCACTTTTAAAATTTTTTGAAGAACCTCCATACTGTTTTCCAGAGAGACTACACCAAGTTACAACCCCACCAATAATGCATGAAGGTTCTCTTTTCTCCACATCCTCACCCGCACTTGTTTGTTGATTTACTGATGATAGGTATTCTGACAGGTGTGAGATGGTATCTCACTGTGGTTCTTATTTGCATTTCCCTGATGATTAGTGACCTTGTGCATCTTTTTATATGTCAGTTGACCATCTGTATGTCCCCTTTGGAGAAAAGTCAGTTTAGGTCCTCTGCCCATTTTTAAATTAAATTGTTTGTTATTGGTGTTAAGTTGTGTGAGTTCCTTATATATTTTGTGTGTTAACCCCTTATTGGATGTATCATTCGTGAATATCTTCTTCCATTTAGTAGATTGTCTTTTCGTTTTGTCGATGGTTTCCTTTGTCGTCCAAAAACTTTTTAGTTTGGTGTGGTCCCATTTGTTTATTTTTTCATTTGTTTCCTCCAAGTGACCTTTCTTCATATGAGTGAGTTATCTTATTCTGCTGCTGTTTCTGTTGCACGCGCTGGGCTGCGCTCCAAGTACCAGTTATCTGGTTAGAAGTCACCTGGAAGTTGTACGGAACATCTCATTGGCAGTTTTTTGAGCAGAGTGCTGCTGTGGTCTCTAGAAAAACACACTCAGTTCCAGAAAACACATCCTTTTAACTTACCAAGAGCATTCTCCAGTGGCTTTCTTCATTTAAAGACAGCTCGTACTGTTCTCTGATTGGACCACTCTTTCAGTGATGTTATAGATGAGTGCGCACTAACTGGAACGCAAGGTGACCCTGTCATTTCCTTTACAGTTTTATTCAAAGTTCCAAAAAAAGTTTTAGTTAATTCCACAAACTTAGTATGTTTGCTCATAGCTTGATAAATATCATCATATCACATTGACCTTGACTATTTAGCTCATGTGTGTATATTTGGGATACTTCTTAGGTGATGAACATCTTCTAGATTGGAATCACATCTTCTGCACCTTTCTTATCTCTAGCTTTCTCCCTACACCTCTGTACTTTGAGTGCTCAGTGGAAACTTGTTGAGCTGGAGGACATGGAACTGATCCTTACATTTGACAACCATGCATCTGGATGGTTTCGTGAAGCACTGATGGAGATGAGCATCTCAAGGCTCCATTAGTGTCAGAACTCTATGGTGTCTACTCCTCCCATGTACCTAGAGCACAGAGAATGTTGATAGCCTTAAAGTGTTGAGAAAGCATTAGAAGCAGAAGCCACACAGCCAAACAGATTTTTTTTTAAATTTTTAAGTGGGTACTATTGACTGTTTGGCCTAACCTAAAATAAAGGCTTTAAGATAGTTCCCTTATTTTATTTTTATTTGTTCCAAATGCAAGTTTTTCAAGAATGTTAATTTCAAGAATGTAAATCCAAAAAGATTTATTAGGTATTTATGTTTTAATGTCAGAAAAACTAAATTCCAAAGAACATTATTTATTGTGTAAAATGGAAAAAGAACAACTCTAAAGACAAAAGTCAATGGTATTTGAATGAATTACTCACTCATATTGGCCTCTGTCCCTCTACTCTTCATTAAAAATTTATCAATTTCTTAGAAGGAAAACCTACTATATAGTGACTTTATAGCAAGACTTAATGTAATAGTGCCTGGAGCACTGGATTGACTTTATTATTGTGAAAATGGGAAAGGAAATTAAGATTCTGCCTTATTTTGTAATGGTAGGACCCTCAGATAAATTACAATTTTGTAGTTGTTTTTTACATCCTAGAAGTGATAACGATCAGGTTCTTTGTGTTTATTGATATGTTCTTGCTAGTTTCATTTTGTCAGACTTAACTGCAGCATTTAATGTTATCGATCAGTCTGGAAAACGCTAGGATGCCGTAGCAGTCCTGTGTTTATACAGTTTGGCTTTCCTTGTCAAAAAAAAAAAAAAAAAGTGGCCTAATGGTCTTCATTGTTCCTGAAATATCCACTGATTTCCTTACATTTTCTGAGGGTACTTCTTCATGTCCTAATATGCATATTATATCCACAAATATTCCCAACAGATTTTTGCTTTCATTTTTATATCCAGTGCATTAAGACAAAGCTTAATATGTACCTGGCAATTGACAATCCTTTTGTTATTTCTCTGCTGCCTGCCTATCTTCTTTCAGTGGAAGACATGGTGATTGCACAGCTGCCCAGATACTCTGATGTCACATCAAGTCCACCTAACACAAAGCACAGGATACTCTGTAAGATAACAGGAAAGAGGCAGACACTCCATAGTACCTATAGAGTATATATTGAATAGTTCAGGCCAAGGCCAGATTGGATTGTTCAGGGTGGTCAGGCAGTAGGAGTACAGGCCTGCTTTTGTTGCTGTTGGCTTTCTTTCTGGGATGGCTGAGGGCAGAGACATGACAAACCTGTTCTCATAAGGCAGTTAGGCCTGAAGTGCCCTCACTTAGCCCTTGCGTCTGGTTGCAAATTATTCTAGATCACTTTCATCATTTAAAGTCCTCCAAATTATCTACTCCAAAAGCATCCCCTTAAGGTGTTCCTTAGGAGCATCTTCTCCATGGTACATTGCTGTACTCTTTCATTAGCAGATTCATAAAAGGTGAGACTTCTCTATGGACTTGAATGCGAATGGGATAGAGAAAATTAAGCACCTAGAGGACCTAGCCAGGTGGCTCAGTTGGTTGGAGCATCATTCTGATGTGCCAAGGTGTGAGATTTGGTCCCCAGTCAGGGCACATGCAGGAGGCCACCAATGAATGTATAAATGAGTAGAACAAATCGGTCTCTCTCTTGTCAATAAATTTTTTAAAAATTAATGAAAGTACTCTTACTTTAAAAAAAAATGTGCCTGGGAAAGTGTCTTGGTGACAAACCAATTAGACCATTAAGCACATCTGAAGACTCCATCTCTGAAAAAGTAATTCAGCCTCAGATTCTAAGACTTAATGTTAAAGCCAAAATGTGGCTTTTATTCTCATAGCTTTCGACCCTGGCATTTCCTATTGCTTTAAGACCACCATACTTTGAATCATGTATTACCATTGCCATTCAGATGGATCAGGACCAAGAAATTATCTCATTGTAGCAGGACAGCTCACCATAAAATGCATACATACGACGCCTACCCCTCATCTGTAAAGGACTCTCTGGCCCAGATTTCTGTGGTGAGTGGGTTTGAAGTCAGTTGGACAGCTGCAGAATAGAAAACACTCCTTAGTTATCTGTATAGAAATGAATTTCTGCTGATTAAGTGTTTATCCAAGAAGAGAATTGCTTCGAACTGCATACTTTTATATATGTATATTTAATTGGCTACACATAAGTAAAATAATTGGTTATATATATCTGAATGATCCTTGAGTAGTAGATAATATGTTCAGGAGGTACTTTGAAACCTACACTCAGAAGTAGGACATTTTCTTAGGTATATAAAATAGCCACTCATTCTTTTGACAGCACTGTTATCTTTGAGGCTTTCACAGCTCATGCAATTTTGGTGGAACAGAGTTGAGCTCTGGCTTCAAAGGTGGGCATTTGACCCAGTGTTGGCCATCCAGACCATCTGTTCTCCATGGGTTTGGTTTAGAGGCGGGCTCATGATCCAGTCAGAGATAATGAGGCTCAGTTCTAGGATGTTGGGGGATCTAGTGGGGGGAAACTCCCCACTGCTGATAGCCGTCTGTATTCCAGGACTGGAGAGACCACGTTAGAGTCAACACAGAGGACGGTAGAGCAGAGAGGTGGAGAGAACTGGTGCTCCGATGGTATTATAAATGATCTCTTTTGCCAAATCTAGTTTACATTGAAATTCTGTCATTTGAAACTAAAGTAGGACTGAATAATACATAGGTTTACTGATCAGGTAGGTCAAGAAAATGCTGCCCACACAGTGTGTCAGTATTTTGGCAAGGAAGGTGACAGTGTTTCTTATAAAATCTTTGTGGATAATGTGTAGAAATGTGGAATGGAGTCAGGTGACTTCATCAATAATTGAAGAGTTATGTCGAAGAATGCTAATTCCATGTCAACCTGAAGGAAATTTTATAGTGGTGTGCCCCAGGGTTCTTTCCTGGCCCTGTCCTTTTTGACATATTTATTAAAGGTTTGGGTGAGCACAGTGATGGCCTTCCTATCATATTCTTCAGATGACAGGATGATTGGAGCATGAGATAGTGTGTTGGATAACTGAGCTCAATTTTTAAAACTCTTCATAAGCTAGAGCATCAGAATTAACTTTTAAAAAGAACAAATGTAAAAAGCTTTGTGTTAGATCCAAAAATTTATTATACAAATAACTGGGTAACACTGGAGACTTAGTCAAGTATAATTTCAAAATGGATCAGCAGTGTGATATAGCTGTCTAAATAAATAAATAAAGCACCATTAGATTACATAAATAGGACACAACAGTGATGGAGGCAGATGTCATATTGAACAAATCATGCTTAAGCTGGTAGGGCAGAAGGATATAGGGCCAAAAGAACTGAAGTTTTCAGATATCTCTACCAATGCTCTGCCTCAATGTGCCAATAATGTAAGCAGAAAGGATGAAAATTACCAGTGGGTGTGTTCACAGCCCTCTCTCTGGTCCCACTTGCTATAGGGATATTCTATTTTCCCCTTCCCAAAGAGAAAGAGTTATTTTTGTCTGAGAGAGAGGTTATGTTATGCCATATAATAAAGTGGGAAAGGAGGACGGGTAGAGGAAGAGAGAAAAGCCAGTGAGCACATGTCGTGGAAGACTTTGGGGGTGTTGAGAGACAGAGTGGCTCCACAACTCTTTTAAACTGTGAGAAAATAGAAAGGAAAAGAAGGGGATTTAATTTGGATTGTAATAATCACTCAACTATGAACTAAAAAATGCATTTTTACCATAATTACCCATAATTTTGGTATAATGAGTACCTGGCTTTGTGTTATCTAAACTTTTCATGTATGTATATTTTACAGCAAAGTTCTACCCCCAACCCCTTCCCCACCACAGACAGATAAAAGCCTATGGGAAAGCTACCACATTCCTAACCAAGAAGATAAGACAGTGAGTTTCATTAGCACATATAGGTCTGGCAGTAAACAAGGCTAATTTCTCTGAATGCTACTGATCAACATAGTATTAACGGTTTTGCCAACACATTCAGACAATAAATTGAAATAAGAGAAATAAAATTTGGAAGGGAGGAGGCAGCATTGCCACTGTTTGTAGATTATACAATAATTACATAAAAATATAAGAGAAGTACTGAACTATGAAAAGTAATAAAGAAGTTCAAGGTCAGCAAGATTGAGAAGTAAAATATTAAATAAAGACAAAGAGTATTTTTAATGCTAGCAATAGCCAATTAGAAAAGCCTATAGGAAATAAAACATCATATACAAAAACACAAAAGGTAAAAACTATCCAGGAGCCAACCTAATGAAAATCTTTATAGAGGAAGTTTCAAAATTCTTTTAAGAAAGATTTGGGAAGTTCAACCATGCTTGATATCTTTACAATTTAAAGATACAGATTTCCACAAATGGACCTACGAATTCAATGCAATTGCAATACAAATTTTAGCAAAATATTTTGGGAGAGCTGGATAAATTGCTTGTAAGATTAATATGGACAACAATGATCTTAGATAGCTAAAACAATTTTGAAAAGGAAGAGCCAATAAGGAACCTGACTTAGCAGATATTAGAAATACTACAGATATTAAGAAAAATTATAATAGGCCAAACAATATATGTTACTCATGAAAGAACAAATGACAAATAATAGAGTTATGAAATAGACCCTGCAGGAGAATCTTTGGGACCTCAGGATAGAAAAGAATGTCTTAAAATAGACCCTCAAAGTATAATTTCTAAAGAGAGTAGAGATAGAGTTTGAGTTTGACTGCATCAAATAATTCAAGGTTCCTACAGAATAAAGGCAACTTCACACAGTATTAAAAAGTGACACACATACTGGAAGATCTTTACAACACCTATAACAGGCATACCATTAATGTCTATGACATATAAGAAATTCTCAAGAACTCACAAGGAAAAATAGAAAAACAGGCAAAAGTTATGAATGGGCAATTCACTGAAAACTGAATGATGAAAAACTAGTATAATGTAGCTGTCCAATCTCACTTATAACCAGCAAACTTAACACTATTACTTGATACTACTCATAGTGGAAGTTTTAATCATTGAGTATAACACCTGCTAGCAAGAAAATGGGGACCCACTTGCAAACCACTTAGGAACATAATCTGATGTGATCATTTTGGATTGCAATGAAATGGGATTTAGTGATACTAAGTATGTCATTCAGGGATTCCACTGCTGGTTATATTCCACTGCATAATAATGTACAAGAGGACATGTAAGGAGTAACACTGTGCTATTATTTCTGGCAATGGATGTTGGAGGCAACATGTGTGTCCCTCACTAGAGAAATAGGTAACTATGACAGAGTAGTTGCCTAAGATGGAGTAACATATAGTAGTCAAAAGAAATGAATTAGATCTTCATAAAGTAACATGGCAGGATCTCACAATGGTATATACCTACAATGGAATACTGTCAGCCTTAAAAAAAGGAAGTTCTGTAATATGAACTTTTCTCCAAAGATGAGCTGTGGTAGAACAACAAACAAACTTAGATGATATTATGTTAAGTGAAATGAGTCAGTCATAGAAAGACAAATACTGTATTTACATATTTAGATACATGAGGTATCTAAATTAGTCAAATTCATAGACTGAAGAGTAGAATGGTGGTACCCAGGGCCTGTGGGAACAGGAATATGGGGCATTATTAATCAATGGGCATAAAGCTTTAATTAAGCAAGATAAATAAGCCCTAGAGACCTGCTGTACAATATTCTACTACAGTCAACAATAATGTATTGTATACTTAGTTTTTTAAGAAGGTAGGTCTCATGTAAGTATTCCTACCAGTATAAAACAAAATAAAAACATGCTGGTAAGTGAAACAAATCAAATTTATTGCACAATAGTAATTATGTAAATTTCAAAAAATTCACACATATCAAACAATATCTTTTCAGACACATATATACATATAAACAAATGTAGAGAAAACAGATAGGAAAAATTCATATTGCAAACATAAAATGGGGACCTATGAAAGGATGGGAAATGGGTCAGGTTTGAGGATGAAGGAGAAGAATAAATTAAAAGGAGGAGCCTTACATGGACCAATTATATGCTACAAACTAGAGAGCATAATTGATTCAATTCTCTATAGGCAAAGACCAAAAATAAGGGGGGAAGCAGAGAAAGTGGGAAAAAATGATGGCTTAAAAAATGACTACCAACTTAGTAACTCCTTTGCCTAAAACAGTTCAATGAGGTGTCACTATCTAGAGTTTAGGGAGCAGATGCTTTTATTTATTTTTCCTAAAATAAGTAAAATGTGTTATTACAAGTTGCATAGAAATACAGCTTTTACAAAATGATAGAATAATATTTGAATCCACCTGATATTTGTAGGAACACCACACTATTGCTGTACCACCAGCTAAAGCTTCAAAGAAACCATATTTCTTATAATCAAAATAGCCAATATTTACCACAACTCATCTTTGGAGAAAAATTCATAGTGTTTTTCTGAACAAACTGAAGCATTTACTCATTAATACATTCCCATGCCTGGTGGTCACCAGCATGGGTGTCAAACACAATGACACTTAACTGCTGGCTGGCTGCGCTGGAAGAAAACTGGTAGACCATGGAGTTTACCCCTGACTTTACAGAGGAGCATCTAAGGCCAGAGGGCTTGAGAGCCCCACTCAGAGGTCTTTTAGTTAAGTCATAAGTAATCACAAAAATTTAAAAAGAAAAGTTAATGATTTTACTTACATCAGGAATAGCTGCTTTCACATGATCTATAGAGGTAGTATCCTTTTGCTTCTTAGGTCCTAAGGTTCAAACTGTCTACATATAAAAAAAAATCAACTTAATTTATAAATTATGCATTTTTCTTCCCTTTATATGTCTATCCATGTAGTTAGATATTAAGGGATAGTCACGTATACGGTACCATAGTACATGAGATCTGTCCATAAAATATCCAGCCATCTAATATGAAAAAGAGACGTTTATTGAAAAAGATACAAGAAACATTACGTATAAAGCAATGACACCTGAGTACCCTTCAAAGGAGGCACCTTGGGACCTCACACAGTTCTCCCAATCACTATCAGCTTCCCCACCGTATTTTCCTGAATCTCATCCATGGTCTGAAATCTCTTCCCTTTCAAAGGTGATTTTAGTTTTGGAAAAAGCCAGAAGTTGCAGGGTGCCTAATCTGGGCTATAGGAGGGCTGAGTCACCTGGGTTATTTAATGTTTGTAAAAAAAAACAAAACAAAACACTGCACAAGACATGATGCGTGAGCAGGCACATTATCATGATGAAGCTGCCAGTCACCAGTTGCCCAGAGTTATGGCCTTCAGAATCATCTGAATAGTTTCCACAGAGGAATTTTCAAGCTAATGCAAAATTTGATGCAGATTCATGGCTCTACTTGCTCAGTCATTTTGAATGCAACCACCACACAATACACATGCTCACTCAATGGCATCTACCACCCCCACTGACTAGTACAGTGAAGTTGTCATTGTTCACATATGCACATTCTAGTCCATTCTCCTTGGCTGCTAAGTCACATAGATGTTGCACAAACCATTCTCATTACACTAACAATGGTTGAATTTTTTCGGACAGACCTTTATAAAGCATTTTCCTGTGAACTATACTATTTGATCTTCACAAAAGTATTTAAAGGTATTACTAAAGGTGATTCAGGTGTTATACTTATTGTTGTTATCATTATTGGTTTTCCCTTTTATAAATCATAAATGCTCACATTTTGCCAAGGAATTGAATGCAAATCATGTGGCATAAAATCTCATGATCTTTCCAATGAATTCATTCTACAGAGGTGAATGTGCCCAATATGCTATTTTCTTTAATAATGAAATCACATCTGGGAGGAAGGAATTATTACAAAAAAGGAAAACTGCAGTTCAGAGGATTTTATTCAAAATCAGGTAAATAGAAATGGTAGGAGCCAGGATTTAACTCTGCTTCTGCGCCTTAATCAGCAAAAGGCCAACACTGAAACAGCATCAGACCTAGGGTGTCTAAGAAGTGGGCTTCTTAAAAATCTTGAAGCAAATGTTTAAAAACTGACCGGTAGCTGAATCATACTGAGCGTCACTGAGCCCTCCAGATGCTCCTGCAGGCTCTCAAACTCAGCTTTGGCTTGCAGGGAAATGCTGTAGGCAGTGCAGCCAAGCCAACCATGAGTCACCTCCAGGCCCATCTGTTAGAGACCACCCCATTCTCTGCTCTGAGAGCCATAAATCAAGCATGTTTCTCTGTATTGTGATTGACCAGATTTAATGGACAGGCAGGAGTTTAGACAGAATTGTGCCAGTTCCTCTTTATTACAACATTCCTGCCAGGGTCAATGGAAGCTCCTGAATAGGTCTTAACTCCTAAAACAGTCTTGAAAGGTCTGTAACCAAACTGAGGAACTGTGGTCCTCAACCCCAGCTAGACATTAGAATCACCTGAGGCACTTAAAAAAAAAAAAAAAAAAAACATGCCTTTACTCAGCAGACCAGTTTAATCAGAATTTCTAAGAGTAGGACCCATATATCAGAACTTTGTTAAAATCTCCCTAGAAATGATTAAAATGTTTTGGAGTTACATAGTGGTGAAGGTTGTAAAACTTTTTGAATAAATAATCACTTCCTTGTTCACTTTAAAAGGGTCATTTTAATGGTATTTTAATTACAACTCAATTTTAAAAAATCCTTTCCCAAGTTACTCTATTGTGTAGCCCGGGCTAAGGACCAATGGGATACTGGACAGTGTTTCCCAGCCTGGGCTGCACACTGCAACCTAGTAGGGAGATCTGGAAATACTGAAGCCTCGTCATGACCACCACAGATTCTGATATTGATCTGCACAATAACCGGGACATCAAGAGTTAAAAAACCTCCTCAGGTAATTGTAATGTGCAGCCAAGGTTGAGACCTGTGGTCCAGAACAGTGGCTGTCAATTTGTGTTCCCTGGAAAAGCACCTGGAAAGCTGTTAGAAATGAAGATTCTTAGTCCCACCCAAAACCTACTGAATCGGAAACTGGGGAGTTCAGCAATCTAATTTTAATAAGCTCTCTAGGTGATTCTGGTGCAGGCTACAGTTTGAGAACCAACTATTCTAGCACTTAAGGAAATTGCATGCCAATCCAGCCATTATCCCTAAATTTTGCTAATCCCTAAATATTTGTGGAGGGCGTATTCCAGACATAGAAAACCTGCCACCAGGGCCTAGCTGGAAAGTGACCCACAAAGATCCAATTAGGAGGAAACTGTGAGATGCTGTGTTGTAATGTTGCTCCTATATAAAAGAATGTTAATTTCAGTTCTCACACTAAATCACTGTGTTAGGATAGGTAGCTAGATCTTAGTAAAGGAAGGGAGCAAAGGGAATCAGACATTAGTAAGCACAATAAACTAGGGAGCTGATTGGACAATGAGCTTGATTAAGTCTGGAAGTTAGAGCTTCAGATACCCCAGGGATCCAGTATTACCCCACCAAGGGGATTAACACTCCTTCCTCCCCTGTGTAGGGAGGAAGGACCAGCTTTCCAATCTCCCGAGGATACAACAGGTCCACTCTGGGGACTAAGTGGGGTAGGGAGGTTGGTGTAGGAATAAAATAATAAAGGGGATATTCCTCTGCTGGGCACATGCCCAGTAGAAATCAGGCACACACAGCAGTAACTAAGATAGTGACCATAAGGGGTGGAGCCTAGCCTGGGAAAAGGATCTGATTGGATAAGGGGCACAGAACCCCCGAAAGATCTAGGAAATGGGATGGTTGGGGAGAAGACCCAAGGGCAAGTCCATGAAGGATTGGGAAATTGACTGGTTAGTTTGAAAGATAGATTGGTCCTTCCCAAGGATGAGATAATATAATTGAAGCTTAACAAAGTTGTTTTTCTTTCACTGGGTAACACATTCCACTGTTCACTCACACAGTCTCTCTGTAGCTGCCATGTGGGCCTAGAAGCCACACAGACTCCTAGTGCGAGCCTGAGTACAGCAAAGCAGCACCAGCCAGAGTGCATCTGGGAATAGAGGCTACGATAACTGGAGAGGGACAGATGCTGAACTGTACTAAGCTTTTGCATGGCACAAAATCTCTGGACCTTGGCACTTCTGGGTTTGATGAAAACAAGACTGGACTTCTTTCATAGCAGGATGGAGCTGAACCCAGCACAGTCTTTTGTGTTTGCTCCAACTTCAATAAACCTTACTACCACATCTCATCCTCCCATTTATGGTCCACGAAATGCTTTTCTTGTGACACTGCAAGGACTCCATTTCCACTGGCAACACTTGAAATCAGAATTACAAATACTACCTACGTAATCTCTTCATCCTTTACTTCCTGCATTTAGAAACTCAAAATACATTTTGTAACCTCAAATCCTATTTTAACCCTAGTCTTTAAGCCAGTGATTCTCTTTTTTTCTTGGTTTTAACCAATAAATGATTCTTCTTATCCCCCTACAGCCATTTGAGAACTTTATTGGAATGGCTTTGACATTTTAGAAAAATACCATGTTTTAGAATCTAAAAGTTTGTAATGAAAAACCTAGATTTAAATCTGTATTGTGATTTTTTCTACATGCCAGCCCACAGTTGTGAAATGGTTACTATATAATTAATTATGGACTCTTAATGAACCATGTGTCCCTAGATTTCAGGCATTTGGGGGGACATCTCTTAACAGTACTGATCTTAAATGAGTCTAGAAAGAAGTAGATGGATTATTTGTCCCATATCAGGGCACTTTGATATAACGAGGTTGCTAATAATTATCCCCCTAACACTAATTACTCTCAAATTACCTGTACAAATAGAAGACTCAGAACATAATGTTCAGCTCAGTTTATTTAAGAACAGTATAGTCTGTCTGTCTGTCTGTCTCTCTCTCTCACGTAACCCTCTAGGTTCATTAACACAGAGATGACACAGCAATATTTCTGGGGCCTGAATTTTGACCACCTTTCATTTGAATAGTGAGATAAGCCAAAAAGCCAAAATTTATTTCTTTGAAATAGTGAATTAAATTTGACTTCAAGGCCTGTCAGCATCAGAAAGTAGTTTTATGTACCTCTGTCTACCTCCTATTCTCTCCCAGCCACCAGGACTTAAACTAATTCTGCCAGACATATGCCTCAGCTCTTGAGCCATATCTCATTCCCAGTAGGGCCTTGAGTGGTACCCCATCACCATGGTGACATTCAAACATAGCTCAAGAGGTCCAAGTCAAAGCATGGAGCTCATTATCCCTACAGAGTCAGGAGAGTAATGCATGGAAAAGTAGTTGAACGTTGAGGATGATAAGTAAAAAATAGTTATTAGGCCCATTTGTAGGAATTCTTTAGAGGGTAGACAATTAAGCAAAATCAGAGAAGAACGAGGTTGAAAATAATTTCAAGTAAGGTCAGTAAACTTACGTATACTCTCTCTATTGGAGAATGAAGTCTTGAAACATCAGATGGTTATTTCTATATACATTAGAAGTTACTTTAAAAAATCATATATGATGATCCTTTTATAGTTTGTGAGCATGGTGATTGAGTGTTCACGCTCTTGTGTGACATGTACCTCCCACAAAGCTTGTTACGACATCAGTACATTACCCGTCTGACATGAAAAAAATAAAATTAAAAATAAAATTATATAAAAAATAATCTCAAGGAGTTAGTAGAATTTTTCTGCCTTGGAGACCTTTTTAATATGTCCCCCACTGGTTCTCAGGACTCCCTATGTCTTGAAAATCAATTTCTACTCATTTTTCATAGAGTTCATTGTGCAAATGTTATAGGTAAAATTTTTTTAAAAATTATAATCACGTATAGTGACTGATCTATTATATTTCACTCATAACATATCAATAAAATCCCAAAATAGATAATTATATAATTATATGCAACATGATCTATAATTATATGCAACATGATCATAAATATAACAGGTGCAGTTAGAAGGGGGTGCGGACTAGATGACAGCAAGGATCTGCTCAGGGATGAATTTTTTTTTCTTAAAAAAATGCCTAATTCTTCATAAACATTCCCACCTGCAGATAATCAGAAAATATACCTGAGAGCATACACTTTGCACTGTTTTTCTTCTGGTACTTGAATTAGTCCTTCTGTTATTAAAAAAAAAATCACAGTGAAAAAAATTTTTATTATATGACTGAACAAAATATATTATGTATTAGTATTAAAGTGAAATTAGACATGCTTTTACATTCATGCTAGCCTAAATAAGATATTAATAAAATAATTATTAGCATATATTTAAGAGCCTCCATAAAATACCAGGCCACCGTTTTTAAGACAGTTAATAAAATATTTTTCTCTAAAAATCTAAAAATCATAATGGATTATATATAAATGCAAAATAGAAATCTATATTTTAATGGAAAAGGGTGTGTATTAACTCTCAAATAGCATAAGAGGAAGATAATTTCTCTACATTTCTGGCATAAAAATAAGCATTGCCTCAAGCCTCAAAAGATAAGAGAACTAAGTGGTATTAATGATGCTAAAAGCAACTGAATGAAACTATCTTTTGTTTTCAGACAGTTCAATGTATAGGGAAGTTCTAAATATGAGTGTGAAGTTTTCTGAACCCACTTTTTTTAAGTTAATAAACTCTTTTAGGGCAATGTTTGATTCACAGCAAAATTGAACAAAAAGAACAGAGTTTCAGCATACTCCCTTCCCCCACCCAGGCACAGCCTCCCCAACTCTTCACACCCTCCACCAGAGTGGAATGTTCGTCACACTCGATGAACCTTCATTGACCCCTCATCATCACCTAAACAGCATACTTGACATGGTTCACTCTTTGTGTTGTGCATTTTGTGGGTTTGGACAATTATATCACAACATACATCCACTGTAGTATTGAAACAGGGTGAAGCCAAGAAGGGGGCCCCAAATAGGGATTTGGAATGGATCCCAGAACTCAGGGTGTCTAGGAAATATTAGAAATACATATAAGATGTCCTCACCACTTCCCCCTCAGGTATGAGTTGGGGGAAGGGACACATGGAGCAGGAACATGCAGAGCTGTTTTGTACAGCCGCAGCTTTGCAGCTAATCCATGGCGTGGTCATTTAACGAATTTATAACCTTTAACTGGTTGCATAGATATGTTAAAGAGCTGTGGCCATGCTCTGAGCTAGGGCAATGGAAGAGATTCCCCCGTCCAAGATGTAACTGGGGGGCAGGTCCCCCAGGTGAGGGAGAAGATTAGAGAACGGCTTGGAGAAGATTGGCTCCATGACATGGGGCCACACCTGTCCAGGCTCATGATGGCAGCCCAGTAAACTTGGAATAATACAGGAATGCTGGCAGATGTAACTGATTGTAGGAGGAGTCAGAAATGGGGGTACAGAGAAAGAGTGGCGCGGGGATTTAAATTCAGATACAGCAGCCATTAGGAGGAGATCCATGCGGTTTCACTAGAGTGCAGACCCTGTCGCAGCTTTGCTGAAAGGAAGAGTACCACGTGGCTTTGTCAGATTGGGGACGCCCTCCCCACAGCTTTGGTGGAGAGAAGAACCATGCAGTTTTGGTCAGAGTGGGACCCCTGCAGCTTTGGTAGAAGAGGACCATCCAGCTTTGGGGGGCTCCCTTTGGCTGCGTGGCCTGGGAAGCAAGAGAGATTTTGCCTGGAAGAAGGTGAAAGAACTCTTGCCAGTAGGCCATGAGAAGGTGCCACATGGCTTTGGATTAATTAGAGATCCTGCCTGGTCGACCATACAGGTGATGGTGTCAGGAGCCTGGATCCTAGATGTTTGCTTCTTTTCCTGAGTTATGGTACCCTGAATTAGGGCAGGGGGAGAAGGAAGCTCTGTGAGAGTCTGTGGGCATCCAAAAGGACTTTGATATTTTAATGAAGACATTAGGTCAGTACTTTAAGTCTGTATAGCATTAAATAAACATTTCCTTTCTTTTCACAAACCTCTGGCATTGAGAGATGTCTTTCCTAAAGGCAATGGACAATCAAGCCCAGTAGGGAGTCCTTTCAGTAATAGTGTACCTTAACCCCCTTGGCCCAGTGCGTGTCTGTAGTGCTCTGTAACAGTATCATATAGAGTAGTTTTAATCCTCTGTGCTTTGTCTATTCATCTCTCCCTGCTCCTTAACCCCCAGAACAACTTGTCTTTTCCAGCTCTCCATAGCTTTGTATTTTTCTGAATGTCAGTCATTTAGATGGCGTCATACGGTATGTAGAGTTTTCAGATTGACTTCTTCCAGTTAGTAATAGACTTTTAAGTTTCCTCCACACCCTTGAATGGCTTGATAGCTCTTTTCTTATTAGTGCTGAAAAATATTCAATTGTCTGGATGTACCACAGTTTATTATTCGTTCACCTGCTGAAGGCTATCATGCATGCTTTCATGTTTTCACAATTCTGAATAAAGCTGCTATAACCAGCCATGTGCAGGTATTTGTATGAATATGAAGTTTCAATTCATTTGGGAAAATATCAAGATCAATTGCTGGATTGTATGGTAAAATTCCTTTAGTTTTATAGAAACCATCAAACTGTCTGTACCAGTTTACATTTTCACCAGCAATGAATGAGAGTTCCTATTGCTCCATGTCCTTGCCAGCATCTGGTGTTATCAGTGTGGGAGATTTTGGCTATTCTGATTGGTTTATAATGGTATCTTGTTGTTTTAACTTTAATTGTTACTGAACTCAAAGAGGGAAAGCTTAGAATTTCTCCCCAGTATATTAGCTGGCAGTATTTTATAGATATTCTTTATCAAGTTGAAGAAGTTCCTCCTCTATTTCTAGTTTGTTGGGAGTATTTTTTTTTTAAATAAAAAATGGGTGTTGGGTTTTGTCAAATCCTTTTTCTGCATCTATTCATAAGATCATGTGATTTTGTTTTTTAGCCTATTGATGTGATGGACTACATCAATCAGTTTTTGAATGTTGAACCAAACTTGCATATATGGTATAAATCTCACTTGGCCATGGTGTATAATTCTTTTTTACATTGTTGGATTTGATTTGCTAGGAGTTTGTTGAGGATTTTGCATTTAGGTTTATAAAAAGTATTATTCTGTAGTTTTATTTTGTAATATCTTTGGTTTTGGTATCAAGGTAATGCTGGCTTCATAGAACGACGAGTTAGGAAATATTCTCTCTGCTTTTATATTCTGGAAGCAATTGCACAGAATTTGTATAGTTTCTTCCTTTTAAAAAAAATTATTTTATATTAATTGTTGTTCTTGTACAGTTTTCTGTCTTCTACTCCCATCCCAGCCCACTGCCCCAGCCCTCCCCACCTCCTAGTTTCTTCTTTATGTCTGGTACAATTTACTGTCTAGTCTTGGCGTTTTCTGTTTTGGAATGTTAATTACTAATCCATTTTCTTTAACAGCTATAGGCCTATTCAGATTGCCTGTTCTTTTTACCTGGATTTTAGGAGGTGGTATCTTTCAAGGAATGGGGTTATTTCATCTATGTTACCAAATTTGGGGGCATACAGTTGTTCATAATATTCCTTTATTATTCTTTTAATATCTGTGGAATATGTATATTGTTTCCACTTTCATTTCTGATATTAGTTAATTGTGTCTTCTCTCTTTTTTTCCTTAGTTAACATGGCTAAATTCTTACTGATTTTAATGATCTTGTTGAAGAATCACCTTTTGGTTGTTGATATTCCCTGATTGCTTTGTTTTTAATTTGATTGATTTCTGCTTTAATTTTTAATATTTATTTTACTTTGGATTTAATTTTATTTTTGTTTTTAGTTTCCTAAGAAGCTTAGATTATAGGTTTAAATCTTTCTTTACTAATATATGCATTCGCTACTAAAAATTTCCCTTTTAGTACTTCTTTCATTGCATTCCACAAATCTTGGTAAGTTGTATTTTCATTTAAATACACATAAAAAGCCCTGGCTGGTGTGGCTCAGTGAACTGAGTGTGGGCCTAGGAACCAAAGGGTCACTGGTTCCATTCCCAGTCAGGGCACATGCCTGGGTTGCAGGCCAATAGGGGTATGTGAGAGACAACCACACATTTATGCTTCTCTCCCTCTCTTTCTTGCTCCCTTCCCTTCTGTCTATAAATAAATAAAATCTTTAAAATAAACAAATACACAGAAAAATAAGTGCACAGATTATAACTGTACAGCTGAATAACTTTTCACTGTGTGAATATATGATTTTTTCAGCCCCAGATCAAGAAATAAAACATTACCAGAAACCCAGAAGCCCTCCTGTCTACTTCCAGTTATTTCCTCTCTTCCCTATAATGGATTGAATATTTATATCCCTCCAACATTCATATGTTGAAATCCTAATCCTCAATGCGATGGTAGCAGGAGGCAGCCTTTGGGTGGTGATTAGGTCATGGTCATGAAGGTGAAGTCCTCATACAAGCAATTAATGCCCTTACAGAAAAGACCCTAAAGAGCTCTCTTCCCCTTTTCATCCTGTGAAGACACAGCAAGAAGATAGCTGTCTATGCAGCAGGAAACAGGATTTCACTAGATACCAAATCATCTGGTGCCTTGATCTTGGACTTCCCAGACTCCAGAACTGTGAGAAATAAGTGTTTCTTGTTTAAGTGATTCCATCTAAAGTATTTTTTCCTTTTTGTTATAGTGGCCTGAAAAGACTAAGACATTCCCATTACAAAAGTAACTACTATTCTGTACCCTGGTCAGGTAGCTCAGTTGGTTGGAGCATCGTCCTGATGTGCCAAGGTTGTGTATTCAATTCCTGGTGAAGGGATACAAGAATCAACCAATGAGTGCATGAATGGGTAGAATAAAAACCAATGTTTCTTTCTCTCTAATCACTACATAAAATTTTTTTTAAAGTAGCCACTACTTTGCCTTCTGATAGTTTAGGACTTGGTATAATAGAAACATTCAAACCCTAGCAAGAAAAACTCCATTAGATGTTCAGAATCAAGAATAATCCTCTTTGGCTAGATCCCCCCACCTTCCAGATCCACTCAGGTGGCTCTCTGCAGGGGCTTTGCCTGCCCAGTGAAACCAAGAGGAAACAGCCCTACCCCTGGGCCTGTGGTGGGAGTGGCAGCCTGTGATCTCTGCAGTGCCTTCGGGGTCATTCTTCCCTTCACTTGAAGAATAGCACCCATTCACAGCTGAATAGCTCTGTGGTCTGGACCTGGAGAATCCTAGAAGTCCAATAGCCTTTCTTCATTCTACCCCTCTTCTCTGCTTAAATTCAAACTGGCGGTGCCTCTGCTGGTATATTCCCAGGCCTACTCCTGGCTTCTGCTGACTTCGTTCAGTTTTCACTAGTATTTATGTATATTATTTGTATGTGCATACCTGTGTTATGTGTTGTTCTGTACAATTTTATCCCACATACAGATTTCTGTAACTACTACCAAAATCAAGGTACAGAACTGTTTCAGTGACACAAAAGAACTTTCTTATGCCATCATACATTTACTAGTCAAACCTAACTCCACCCCATCCTCTAATGACTGCTGATCTCTTCTCCATCTCTATAGTTTGTCATTTCAAGGATGTTATATAAATAGAATCATAAAGTGTTTAAATATTTGAGATTGACTTTTTTTTAACTCAGCATAATACCTTTGAGATTCATCCAAACAGTTGCATGTTACACTATGATTTTTAGACCAGAAAATGCAAAAGAGCTACAAATTGAGTTCTAAAATTTGGCTGAAACTCCTTTTCTGTGAAATAAATTGACTTGGATCTTTTAAAAGGCCTCTAGGTTTATTTATGCTAGTTAATGATTAAAAGCATATTTTAAAACTCAGGTAACATTTTTACATTGTTGGATAAATATTAATGAAAGTTTCAAGTATCATTTGGAAGGAAATATAAACTCAGATTGTGCACTTTTGAATTATGCTTTGCTCCTTGATACATATCTTTAATATAAAAATTCACAAGATAAATTCAAATTGCCATTGCTACGGACTATCAGGGCCAATAACTGTTTTTTGACTGTATGTTTGGTGGAAATACAACTCTGGTGAGACTGATTTGGGAGCTTATTTAATTTGAAGAAAGTTTTTTTTTATTTTCCTATTTCTGACAATTTTTCTTATCTGCCATAGCCTCTTATTATTGTCACCTCTCTACAAAATGCCACTATGGTTCCCATAGTCAAATGCATTATCAATTTTATTCATATTTTTGAGCTACTGAGAGTTATCAGTCTTGTGACAGGTAGCACTTATGATAACACATTCAGAAACTGTTTGAAAGAAAAGAAAAGTGAGTGATTTATGTCTTGGGTTTAAGAGGTTAAGTTTGATTTTATTGTAATAAGACAGTTTGAGACAGACTTAGTTTTGCTGCTGTGAGCCTACTAGAGTTATTATGCCATATTGAGTACAAGCTTTTATCCATGTTTAGCCAAAAGACTTATTCATTCTGCAAAAAAAGATTGCTATCATCATTCAAAGAATTGACTTCTTAGTAGATTTTTTGAGAGAGCCTTTATCCTGCTAATACCCTACTTATGTAATACAAACAGAGGAGGAACTCCCCAAAATGCATCTTACCCATGAGAACCATCTTCTCCCAGCCTTCTTCCCTTTCTTGGTTTGCTGAAGCCGTGTTTTCAGCGATGTTTCACATGCATGGTCGTGCCTAAGGAAGTATAAGCCCTCAGTCCCTCGGCTCCTGTTCTTCAATTTATCCTCCCACTCACAAATGTTCCTTAATGTAGAGATGAATAATTTAGCAAACAAAAACAACAAAAAAGAAAATCTCTTGAAAACTATTTATCTTAATAGCTTTAATTGATTAAAAGCTCTGACATGCTAATAAAGAAAGGAGAAAATTCCATTTGAAACTTGGGGGAAATACCCTGAATGGACAATTCATAAAAGAAGAAAATAAAAATGCCAATAATCATATGAAGTAACGTTCAACAATATTAAAAACATAGAATTCAAATTTAAAAAGTGACATTACCCTTTTTTTCCTTTTGATTGTTGATAATTTTATAAAAATGAATGTTTTCTGATTTGGCTGAGCTCATTGAAACAGTCGCTTTGCTCAGTGCCTGCTGGCATGAATGTGAATTTAGATAACATTCCTAAAGGCAATTTGGAAATAAGAATGAGAATCTTAAAACTGTACTAATATTTTATATTATTGTCATAACTTATATCATTTATAATGTTTAAATTGAAACAAAGTAAATTTCCAAAAACAAGATAATGGAAAATAAATCATGGACCATCTATATTATGAAATATTATGAATTAAAAATGGTGTATCTATAGAAAGACATCCACAATGTATTATTAAGTGAGAAAAGATTCAAGCTTGTGCCCTGGCTGGTGTAGCTCAGTGGATTGAGCACGGGCTGTGAGCCAAAGGGTCACTGGTTCGATTCCCAGTCAGGACACACAGGCCTAGGTTGCGGGCCAGGTCCCCAGTAGGGGGCACAAAGAGGCAACCGTACATTGATGTTTCTCTCCCTCTCTTTCTCCTTCCTCTCTCTCTAAAAAATAAGTAAATAAAATATTAAATTAAAAAAATAAAAAAAATTCAAGCTTGTGCCTATAGTATAATCTCGATTTTGTCTCCCAAATATATATGTATGCATATATATGTGTGTGTGTATAAATATATATGTGTGTGTATATACATGTATAATGAAAGAAAAAGAAGGCTACAAGAACTCTTACCTAAATTTCAGTACTGATTATCTCCATGCAGAAGAATCATTCTTGATTTTTCTATTTGTGTCTTACTGTGTTATCCAGATTTTCTACAATTACCTGATTTATTTAAGAAAATAGAAAAGCAGAGATGACTTTGAAATGCAGTATTCTAAAATGAAAAAATAGGAAGAGTTAAATGATGAAAAGTACTGTGACACGTGAAAAGGCCACTGCTCCCACCTCCCTTGCTGTTTTGTTGTTGCTGTTGTTTAACCCCCAGGGACCATGCTTGTTATTCTGTCTCTCTCATTTAGACCTATGTGTTGAACTGTTTCATCTACCAAACAAAATTAAACAAAGGTTAATTAATGTGTTTTCTCAATTTTCTTTAAAAAAATTACAGCTGTCAATCATAGCCGAGGAAATAGTTGTTATCAAGCTGAGCTGCTATAGCTTCATAAGAAATACAGTGTTGCAGTCACTGAGCAGACTCACTGCAAAAAAGAATGCTCAGGTCCTTCCCCAAACCAGAGTGAAATCTTGGAGGGCAAGGATCACCACGTGTGGGAGTGTTTGCCGGAAGTGACTAAGTTCTTTAAAAATCTTTGAATTTTTACTATCTCCCAGTTTTTTGTCCTGCTTTCTAGAGAATTTCCTTAACTTTATTTTCTATGTAATTTTTACTTTTTACTTGCCTTTTTCTCCAGAAAAACCTATTTCTTGTTCTCTGTTCTTTGTTCTTAATTCCTTCTATTTCTTGGGGGAAAGGATGGTTTCTTGTTTCATTTTGCTCTTTTTTAGAGTTCTTTAAATGTGTAGTGATACTAGCTGACTCTCCTTTTTTTCAGCCTTTCAAAAATTTTCATTGAGAATAATATATATTCAGTAATGTGCACTCATATTCAATACACAACTTGAGCCCTGGCTGGTGTAGCTCAGTGGATTGAGCTCAGGCAGCGAACCAAAGGGTCACCAGTTCGATTCCCAGTCAGGGCACATGCCTGGGGTGCAGGCCAGGTCCCCAGTGAGGGCCACGTGAGAGGCAACCACACATTGATGTTTCTATCTCTCTTTCTTTCTCCCTTCTTCTCTGTCTAAAAATAAATAAATAAAATCTTATAAAATATATACAACTTGATGAATTTTTACACACATATGAACTTATGTAACCAACACACAATCAAGACAGAAAACATTTTCAGTCCCACAGAGAAGATCAGCTCTCCCTGAGATAATCTCTGTTCTACCTTCTAACACCATAGAAGCTTGGCCTATACTTAAACTTCATATAACTTAAATCATGTAATATATAAGTTTTTATATCTCCCTTTCACTAAAAATATTTCATATGATATTTATCCATGTTGTTGCATATAGTAGTGGTTCATTATTTTTTTAACTTTTTAAAATAATTGTTTACAATTCTATCATGTAAATATACTACACTTTCTTTATCAATTTTCCTGCTGATGGGGATTTTGATGATTTCCAACTTGCGACTGTTATGAATAAATACTATGAATATTCCTTTACATGTGTTTTAGTACACATATAAACTCATTTCTTTGGGGTATATACCTAGAAGTAGAATTGCTGACTTGTATTAAGAATAGGTATGTGTTTAGATTTAGTACCTACTGCCAAACAGTTTTCCCAGGTGGTTGCTTCAATTTATACTCATGTCAACGAGCAAAGTTTGAGAGTTCAAATTGCTCATAATCCTCACTGAAACTCGATATGGACAGTCTTTTTAATTTTAGCCATTCTGGTGGTTTTACAGCAATATCCCATTGTCATTTTAAATTACATATATCCCTGATGACTGGGATGTTGAGGGTCTTTTCCTATGCTTATTGGACATTTGCATATATTCTTCTATGATATTTGCTTTTAAACCTTTTGGTTGATTTTTACAAATTAGGTTGTCTCTTATTTATTTGAAGGAGTTCTTTGCATGTTCTCATAAATATTTTTCCTGCTTGGGCCTTTAACTCTTTTAATGGTGTCTTTGATGAACCAAGTTCCTTAATTTTAATGAAGTCCAATATATCAACCTGCTCTTTATAATTAGTGCCTTTTTTAAACTCTTTTCCAACAAGTATTTATTATTAGTTAGGCTGTGATTCGGGATCCTAGGGTGAGCTGTACCCAAGTCACCCCTCACCTCCCTGGGAAAAGATGCAGAGCAGGGGAGAGGTGTGGTGGAACCAGTTCGGGTCTCCCCAGGAAATGTGCATACTGTCAGGCAATCCTCCTAGGCCAAGGTCCCATACACCAGGATATGGGACAAAGGGACTTGTACACACACTGGTTCTATTCACACACAGAGACATCAACCCCTTTGGCCCCTTTAGTGGTGACTGCCTTCTCACAGTGGTGAAAGTCCAGGTAGTTCTTCTGCCAAGAGTTCCTGGTCCGGTCCTTGTTGCAGAGGAAGATGTCAAAAGGGGTAGGGTGGTGGTTCTTGATTTTGGTCTCACCATCTTCTGCCATGTTGCTAGCTCCTAAACGTCCTTCTGAAGCCCCTGGCAGCTCAGTCATGTGACCCTCAGTCATGATTAGTGTCTTTTGTGCTCTTTAAGAAATTTTTGCTACTATAAGGTCAAGGACACATTTTCCTATGATTTCTTCTAAAAACTTAATTGTTTTATATTAGGTCTGTGATCCATCTTTGATTAACTCTGTATATAGTGTGAGGTAGGGGTCAGGTTCTTTTTTTTTAATTTGGATATTAAAACAAAATTTTCCTCAGTTGTTATTGGCCTTCTGTATTCAGTAAAAAATGAAACACAAACAAGCAAGAGAAAAGCAACCTGTTAGCAAGAGAGAAAGCAGTCAACAGAAATGGACATCAAAAGTCATTCAGTAAACTCTGATTGTAAGCTCTCAGTACGTGGGTGGGACTTGCAGACAGGTAGGCACCACTGTGTGGGTGGCCATCTGGCTTTTTCTGGGAACCTAAATGTCAGTTATTATAAGTATTTTTTAAAGGGCATTCAGTTCTGCCATAAAGAATCCCCCAATCATTCGACCCACTTGAATACTTAAAATTTCCTTTCCTTTGACTTGGTTAAGGGGAACTAGGAGTTTAAGTTTTCTCTTTCAACAAATTATTCAGGCCTAACCCTCACTTCTTTCATTGTAATGGTGTCTTTAAAGTACTCAGCCTTTTTGTGGTATGGTGGGGCAATGTGGCTTGCTTGACATTAGTATTTTCCTGTGCACAGACATAGGAATTAGAAGCTTTGAGTTTCCACCTTGTAGCAGCTTTCTTACTAAACCACTCTGCCTCAGAATCATCACCTAATAATCCTTACTTCACAGTGTTGTGAGGGTTAACTGAATTAAATTATGTGAAACTTCTATAATAATTCTCAGCATATAATAAGTGCTCAAAAATCATTAGCTATTATCAGCTTCCTCCATTCAACTCATTCTATTACCATTCCATTTACTTTCCTCTTCAAAAGAAAAAAAAAAGCATAGACATGTTTCCTTGGCTACTGTCTTCTCTCACATTCTCTGTCCTTTTAAATGTCTTTGTCGTAATTTGATGTAAAAACATATTCAATCCACATACTTAACTAAAATTTCCTCAACTAACAAATTTAAAAGTTAAAATTGCTGCACAGACCCACTTTATAATTTTTCCCAACCACGACTAGATAATCACTGAGCTAGACAATTCTAGCAAATCATGATTATGCTGTAGCAAAGATTCCTAGCTCTAAGATTCCCTCCAGCTCAAAAATTTTATGAATTTGTGACATAAAAAATTATGCTATGAAAATGGTGAATTCCATGTTTTTAAAGGAAACTCAAATTGTTCACATTTTTGCTTCTTTTCCAGGGTTCTCAATTTTCTACCTGATTGGATATCAGTTAGTTGATTGACAGGTGTGAAAAACACTTTAGGGCAGCTTTTTGGAAAGGACATGTAAAGCTATATTAATTCCTTGATCAAACTTAAATACCCTTAAGCAACTTCCATTAACCTAGAACACCCCAAGCTGTTCCCCCAGGCTCTACAACTTACTCAAAACTCAAACCAAATTTAGTGCAAGAATGAATATGAGTCCCTATTGTTTGAATGGATGCAAAAAAAGTTAGAATAAAATAATTTCTATAGGTATATTTATGGAATTTGCCCCATCTTGTATATCCATATTATTTATAATGAATAAGCTATAATAAACACTATATTATAAAAGACCATAATATTTTATTTATGTACAATAAATGTAAAATTTATAAAGTAAAGTAACCCTTAGGTTTATTTTTTGTTGCCTTGTTCTTAGTAGGTTATTGATTTTTTTATGATTGTTTATATGGTTATCAGTGAATGACCTAAAATTTAGGGGTATTTATTAATTTCTTCTCACAAACACATTTCTAATATTATTTTCTAACATTTTCTGTAATATTTTCTAACCGTGTACATGGGAGTACATGTGAGATGTGTATATGTTTGTGTGTGTGCATATGTACATATTGCGGTGCATGTATGTGCATCAGAGAGAGATGGAGAGAGAGAGTATGAGAGAGAAAGAGATGGAGAGACATTAGCCTATTCACAAAGACTCAGGCTCAGCTGGGTTTAATCATTTAAATGCATAGTAGACCCATTTAAAATTAAATTCAAGCAGTTTTAAGGTGGATTGGAGAAATAGAAAACAGAATAATGGAAAGAAGGCAAAAAAATATATATAGGAGGGCTCTCCTAGCAGTTAGCTATTTTAGACTGTGAAGTGATATCCCAAGAGAAGCCAAGGAGGCCCCATCACTTGAATTATTTAAAATTGGACTGGACTAAGCTCGGGAGAATATACCATTGGGAGTAATCATGCTTTGACAGAGAAAGACCGAGAGATCTTTCCCAATTCTAATTGCCATGATCCTGTGTAATTCAATTTGAAATGGCTTTGCTATTCTAATTCACAAAGATCCTATTTTTACTAACTCTTTCTTTTTCATAATCCTGCTTCTGATATCACTTCTCCTTTAAAAAGAAACCCTCAAGCTTGGTTCCCAACTATTCATTGAATTACACTCCTTATTTCCTCTTTTCCCCCCTCCAGACAGACTGTTTTGCAGACTCAGGCACTGCACTGAGAGCTGGGCAGACAGCGATTATCATCACCCCCTGCTTTCATCCATTAGAGCTGGGCGTTAGCAGGTAAGGGTGAGGGCTGACAAAGAGGTTTTCAAAACTGGTCAGCATAAATGCTTCCAGGAGGCCAATTCAGGATAATCTATTGAAACATGGATCACAAATATTGCCAGCCGAGGCCGAATACCTCTATCTGTTGTATTTAAGCCAAAGCAATAGAATACTTTCATGGGGGGAAATAACAAAAGCCGTAATTACATGTGGAGAATTGTCTGTTCACATCATTTGGAGGTTAATTTTGTGAAATGGTTGCCATTCTGTCTGGGTCCAGCATCTGTCTCAGCCACTTTATTTGTTTTGAGATGCTCCAGGGGTAAGGTCCCTGGAGACTTGAGTCCAGGAGGCCTTCTGGTTTCCAGGAGCCAATTTGTGACAAGATCAAAGGGGTCTATAGTCCCTAGAAACTGAGTTATACTCTGGAATTTGCAGGTGTACCTCATATTACACAGCACTTCCATCTCGAAACCGTACTGGGAAGTAAATTTTAGTGAATTGAATTATAGTAACCCACTAATATTAGCAATAGGTAATAGCTCCTGATCACTTAATTCAGGATCAAAATTGCAGTAGAGAGATGCAATGAATTTCCTTATAAGCTGAGAATGCTTTGTGACATAATCATCAATGTTTTATGACAAGTTTTCTTTCCCATGTAATTTTTATTCAACAATTTGGGAAATGAAGAACTAATATCCCCCAAACAATTATTCTGAAAATTTGAAATAAAATTTCCAAACACTCCCAAAACAGTAATTATAATGCCTTACAATTTAAACAGTTATACATAGGTAATATTTAAATTATTAGAGTGATAACATTTTCCCATTGTACATTACAAATACTAATTATTTTCAAATATTTCAAACACACAGAAAAATAAAAAATAATATTCTATGCATTCATTATACACCAGTCAGAATTTTAAAATACTAAGAGAGTTTCTTTATTGTTTTAAAAAATAAATGGTTGGTTGGAGCATCCCCAATATGCCAAGGCTGTGGGTTCGATCCTCAGGGCATATGCAAGAATCAATCAGTAAATACATAGATGGGTGGAATAGTAGATCAATGTTTCTCTATTTCTCTCCCTTCTTCCCTCTCTAAAATCAATCAATATTAAAAAAATTAAAAATTAAAAAACAGTGGTACATACAGTTGAAGAATATTTAAACCCCTCCTGGTAATATGTCCCTCCCTCCCTCTGCAAAATAACTTCTATTGTAAAGCAGGAGTGTGCCCTGCTCGTCTATCCTCTGCATCTTCACTGCATGTGTAGGTGTCCGTAACTGGTAAATAGTGTCTTTGTGAGTCCTTAAAATGTCTATGAATGGTATTATATTCAATTTTGCTTGTTTCATTTAATATTTTGTTAAGTTCTATCCGTATCCCTACATGTAGATTGAGGTTTAAATAAACTTGACAGGTATGGGATTCATCATCATTAGTTACTTATCTATTCCTCAAATGATATTCATTTAGGTTGCTTCCAGTTTTCACTATAGACTGTGCAGCACGTTTCCTTATGTATAAATATTCAAATTTTTAAAAAGTCTGCAACAACAATTGGAGTTTCTGGGGCTAGAGTGTATGTGTCTTCAGCTTTCTTAGACACTATCAGATTGCTCTCCAAAGTTATACTTTCACCAAAAATAATGTAGTCAAATTAATCAAACTTTTCCTTTAAGATGTTTACTTTCTGAGCTTGGGATTTTTTAAAAAGATATTTATTTATTTATTTTTAGAGAGAGGGAAAGGAGGGAGAAAGAGAAACATAGATCCATTGCCTCTTGCACTCCACAAGCTGAGGACCTGGCCCGCAACCCAGGCATGTGCCCTGACCTGAAATCGAACCAACCTTTCAGTCCACAGGCCGGCGCTCAGTCCACTGAGCTACGCCACCAGGGCTGAGCTTGTTTTTTTTAAAGAGTTCCTTCCCTCTAAAAATTATAAAAAGATCTTTGTTATGTGTTCACATTTATGTTTTTTAACTCACTTTGATTTTTTTTTTGAAGTATGGTGCGAGATGGGGTTCTAATTATATTGTTTTCCATATGGGTACTGAAGGACTTGCAATGCCTGCTGGGGGTTAGGGTCACCCCTGCATGCACTGAGGTCTAATGTAAGATTAGGTATTTGCATTCATTGATATTGAGAGAAATATATTCATTGATATATTCATTGACCTTCCCCTAATACCGCATTATTTTAGTTGATGTAGTGATACATTAATTCATGACATCTAATGGAGCAAATCTTTTCCTTTTATTTTTCTTCTTCAAATTTGTCTTGGCTTTTCCTAGACATTTATGTTCTCATGGGAATTTTATAATCAGTTTTCAGAAAATCTTTAATATGATAAAGTAGTAGTAAATGTAAAATATAATCTATTCCACTTATATCAAATCACTAAATCTAATTTATTGCTCATTAGTCAATATTAAGAATATTCTGCCATGTCCTGACACAATTCCTTTGAAAACATGTTTATCATGTTTCCTTTCTTCCAGAAATATTACTTTCTCTCACTTTCAGTAATTTTAATGTCATTCCCATTCTTCCCACTCATAGCCCTCTTAATATCTATTCCTGTACCAAGTTAACAGATTCAATCACCTGCTGCCCTGTTGTGAGAGTATGCTGCAAACGTAACTCTTTCTCTCTCTTCGTCCTCTAACTGCTTCTCACTCCAGTCAATTCTGCAAAGATCTTGTAGAGCAATTGTTTTCCTGTTTAATGAAGCCACTTCACACCCAAGAAAGGTAAACTCTTGTTTGCCACAGGTCTTAAGTGGTTCTCAGAGAACACACATTCATTATTACCTGTGAACACATGCCAGGATTTGCCCTTCCCAGAGTCACACAGCTAATCCGTAGGGGAATCAGAATTCTTAAAGTAAAACCTAGTCTAGAACCCATTTCTTCTGACTCCTGAACCACTTCTCTTTCTACCTTTTACTCCCCACCTCTGAACCTTCAGCTATTATTTCCTAAGTGATATCAGCACCACTTGGATTTTACTCTATATAAATCCCCCAAAAGAACTTCCCTTTCTTCGTCTTACCTCAAAATCTTCCTACTGCCTTTGAAACACAAACTTTCATGTTGAAATTCAGTCTCCTTACTCTCCACCTTCTTGGAAACATGTACCTTTTATAGGATGTATGACTACTGCCACTACTTATTGCATTCTTACTAAGAATCTAGTTATTGAAGGATCTCATTTTGCTTTGCCGACCTAAAGAGGTGAAGTAACGTGCCCCAAGTTCTACAACCTGGAATAGAACCCACACTTTGGGAGTCCAGAGCCCATGGGTTTACCACTTTGTTCTGTGCCTCCTAACTCTGTATTTGTAACTTTTCAGTGATGGTTTACCCTTGAATTCAGTTGTACTTACTCTTAGCTGCTTTTGGCATATTCTTAACGTTTATCATGAATGTAAACTTTAGCCTTCTGAGTGGACTGCATATTTTCTGAATACAGGATTGTTTCAAACTTTCTTTAGTCTGCCCTCCCTCCTCAAAACATCTATTATAAACCTGCTCTAAGCCCTCCCGTAACTGATGGGAGACTTATTAGCCCGGAGAGTTTCTGACAACCATCCAGGAAGCTTCTATGCTGAAAGATCTCCCATTGTAGCAGAGGTTAAAACTGGAACCAATAGTTTTAAATAAATTTACTGTATTTCAGCACAACTTGTTTGCTGTTTTATAAAGTAAAAAACAAAAACAAAAGCAAAAAAACCCCTCTCTGATCTGATTCTTCATAACTTACTGTTTCTCTAGTGAATATTATATACTGTTAATTAGAAATAAATTTGGCCCTGGCTGGTGTGGCACAGTGGATTAAACACTGGCCACTGAATGGTCATCAGTTCAATTCCCAGTCGGGGCACATGCCTGGGTTGCAAGCCAGGTCCTCAGTTGCAGGCCTGCAAGAGGCGACCTATTGGTGTCTCTCTCGCACATCGATGTTTCTCTCCATCACTTTCTTCCTCCCTACCCCTCTCCCTAAAAATACATACATAAATTCTAAAAAAGAAAGAAAAAGAACTATTAGAAATAAAACCAAATTTGGCAGCTCATGTAAAATAAATTATAAACAATTCTTAGTGAATTTTACTTCACAGGATTTTTTTGAGGAGAAAACATAAAGTCATGTAAAATTGCTAAAATGGAGGAAATGCATAAACATAATGCAATTTCAGGTCCACTCTTCACAGTGCTCCAATAGTATTTTCCAGGAGTTTGGATGAGAGCCATCAGGGGCCAGGCTTGGACAATGGAAAAAATCATGTCTTCTTTCCACTCCATCTTGAGAAATCATCTTTCAGCACTGAACAAGCAGGAAATAGATCAATTTTTCAAAAGGCCTATTTTAAAAAACACTTACAGAATTTTAATACTGTTGGGTTTTTATCATAAAATTTACAAAATAGTTTTAAAAATACTTTATTTTTTGAGCAGTTTAAGATCTATAGAAAAAGTGAATGGGAAGTATAGAGTTCATATATATGCCCTCTATACCCACCCACCACCACTCTACCCCCCAGTTTCACCAGTTATTAGCATCTTGTGTGTGTGGTATCTTATGTGACAATTGATGAGTCAAACTGATACATTGTTATTAACTAAAGTTTACAGATTACATTAGTGGTCATTCTTTGTGTTGCATATTCAGTGAGTTTTGACAAATACATAATATATGCAAGGTCTGTCCAGAAAAAGTCCAGCCATTGTTAATATAATGAGAACTGTTTGCACAACATCAGTGTAACCTGGCAGCCCATGGGAGTGGAGTGGAATGCACATGTGTGAACAATGAAGACTTCATTGTACTAGTCAGTGGGGGCAGTAGATGCCACTGACTGCACTGTGTGGCCATCACATTCAAAATGACTGAGGAAGTAGAGCAATGAATCTCCATCAAATTTTGCATTAAGCTTGAACATTCCTCCACGGGAACTATTTGGATGATTCAGGAGGCCACAGCTATGGGCAATGGTTAATTGACAGTTTCATGATGACAATGTACCGTCTTATGCATCACGTCTCATGCAGAATTTTTGGTGAAACATCAAATCACCCAGGTGACTCAGTCCCCCTATAGCCCAGATTTGGTGTCCTGTGACTTCTGGCTTTTTAAAACTAAAATCACCTTTGAAATGGAAGAGATTTCAGATAGCTGATGAGATTCAGGAAAATACAAAGGGGCAGCTGATGGTGACTAGGAGAACTGTATAAGTTCCCAAAGCGCCTACTCTGAAGAGGACTGAAGTAACATTGTCCTATGTACAATGTTTCTTGTATCATGTGTCTTTTTCAATAAATATCTATATTTTTCATATTACATGGCTGGATACTCTCTGGCATATCCACCATTATAGTATGATCAAAACAGATTTTAAGCTAAAAAAATATAGAATATAAAAAGAATAGTTTTTCAAGGTTCTTTGCACAGGTACTTGATGCAAAGTTCCAACAAGCCAGCAGCTGAAGTTGCTGCAATTCTGTCTTCAGCTTCATGTGTTTCCATTGGCCAAAAATGTGCTAAGTCGTCTCCCAGTTCAAGGCATTCAGCAAACAAAGGCAAGGCAGGTCAACCAGAAACAGACACCTGATTTCCATGACAAATATGCTAACGCTGTATTAGCCAGTGGAGCCACTTTGTGTTCCCACATGGGCACACACGGCAACACAGACTGGAGTAGAATGGAACCTGTCCGCTTTGGCAGTCACCCCAAAGGAATGGAGATGTTGGTAATCATCCCAGCTGGTGTAAAAATTAATTGTCTCAAAACCCCTCATAATTGATGCCAAGCGAAAGCACTGTGTATCCATTAAAATATGGCAAGACTGAAGAAATACAGTACATTTGAAACCTTCAAAAATAAAAAAAGGAGTAGAAGATACCATTTTGAAACATTTAACTGTGGTAAAACAAGTTAAATGAACTAAAACTCAACCCAAAACTCAGTGAACTTACTTTTTGTAGTTCCTATAAGACAGAAAAGCAATATAGTAAAAATTAAGTCATCTTTTAGTTTTAAAAATTGTAGTTATTTTGATAAACAGTGCTGTCAAAACAGCAAATGCAAACACCACATGCTCTAACTCATTCTCTTTGCTGTACAGTTCTCAAGGTTTGGTGTGAATACTTCATAGTGAAAGTATGTCTTCCCTTGAGGATCCACAGCCATTTAATTTCTGTTCTGGCATTTGGCCTGTTGTGTTTATGAGGTTCTATTGAGAAATGGAATTGATGATTTCTTCTATAACCGCAAAGAAAAAATTGAGGGTTACTGATTTCAAACCACTATTACAACCTTTCATGTTTTTCTGGAAAAATATTTTCTTTCCAAAATGAAAAAAAGGATGCCCTATTAAATATCTAACTGTTTTGTATCATCCCATCCTTCAATATGTTGAAAATTCACCTCAGACTTGGCCAGACTTGGCAGGAGTTCCCCATCTATAGTTTAGAACCTACTAGATGTTGCTGCTGGGTCTGATTGATCTCTATCGGTTTCTGCCTATTGGGCATTATTGTCAGGAAGAGTGGATTTCACATCTGGGGCTGCCTCCATCTGCCCCCACAATGACTTTCTTGTCAGCACACATTGCTGCTCTTGCCTCAAAGACCTCCCTCCTTATCCCAAAAGTTCCCTGAGGATTTAAATATAAGTTGGCAGTGATGCTGACTCCTCCAATGTCTTTCCCCAATTTTAAGACTTTTTTTAAGAATCAAACTCCAAGCTGTGATGCACAACATTTCTGTTGGAGCGATGGTTCTCAATAGGGGTAATATTTGGCCCCCAAGAGATGTGTGGCAATATCTGGAGATACTTTTTGGCTGTTACAAGTGAGGGAGGGGACTGTTGACCTCTACTGGATAGAGGTCAGGGATGCTGCTGAACAGCCTGTAGTGTACCAAACAGCCCCAGCATCAAAGGTGTAACCATCAAAGGTTATCTCACTCCAATGTCACTAGCACTGAGGTAGAAAAACCCTGCTCTAGAGTTTAGTCATTTGGCTATTTTCTTGCCCTCCCATGTATTGAAATATGTTGCATTTCAAGCTATTGAATTTGTTGAAATAGTAAAGCACTGCACACTAAAAAAAATTGATTTTTTAAAAAAAGATAATGTCCAGTAATAGTGGGAAATGATTTGGTTTCCTATCACCTTGCTCAAGAGTAAAGCTACAATATTTGCAAAGTAGATAACCTCAGTTGTCACTCCAAATGTAAACTGTCATAAGGGATAAGAGATTAACTGATTTCACTGCCAACTTTTATAGTGTCATTATCTACCCTCTAACTACCTCCTCAGGATCTTTGCTGATGAAGTTGCTTTAAAATAGAAGACAATTAGAGGGCTTTTTGTTTATGAAAAATGAAGTGTTCAGGCACAAAAGTATGCACAGTGGACCGCTTATAGAATCTTTCAAATTTCCTTTCATTAAGAGATTTTCTTAAGTGGCTGTTTGTCACCTAATAGGAATTCCTATTGTTACTAATGTTGTTTTTAAAACGTAAATACCATCATATGCAGATTGTGAGAATACCCTTTAGAATTTCACAACCCTTGATTTCATGTGGGGTTGCCTCAGATGATTTTTCATCTAAAAATCACATTACACAAACGTTTGCCTGAGGATATCCTAGATGGTGTCCTAATTTGTGCATAGCATAAGAAGGCAGGGTTCTTTGGAGAAGACAATAATGCTGGGAAAATAGAAGGCAGCAGGAAAAGAGGAAGAGCAAACAGATTGACTCCATTAAAGAAGCCATGGGCCTGAGTCCAAAGGAGCTGAGCAGGGCTGTGGGGACAGGACATTGTGGTGGCCACTCATTCATAGAGTGGCCAGGACTTGGAGCCCCCACAAAGGCATGGAACACACACACGCACTAGAAAAGTCATTGAAAACTGGCAGCCAGACAACTAGATCCTATGTACAGATAAGTTTTATTTAGCCAGGAAAAAATTAATATTTAAATATTATTTGCCAATAATTAAAAAATTAATAGATTCAGTTCTGGCTGGTGTTATTACAGAACACAGAAGGCCACAGGGGCCAAAGATTCATTTACGTCCGTTGCCTTGGGGAAAGATGTCTCTCAAAGCCAGAGATTTGTGAAAAGGAAAGGAAATGTTTATTTAATGCTATACAGACGTAAAGCACTGACCTAATGTCAGCATTAAAATATCAAAGTCCTTCAGGATACCCACAGATGCCCATAGTGCTTCCTATCTCCCTCTGCCCTAATTCAGGGTACCGTAACTCAGGAAGAGAAGCAAATGTCCGGGATTCAGGCTCCTGACACCCTCAGCTATGTCACCGTCCAGGCAGGATCTCTAATTAATCCAAAGCCATGTGGCACCTTCTCATGCCTACTGGCAAGAGTTCTTTCACCCTTCTTCCAGGCAAAATCTCTCTTGATTCGCAGGTGCATGGCCACAGCTATTTAACACATCTAAACCACCAGCCAAAGGCTATAGATATGTTAAATGACCATGCCATGGGTTAGCAGCTCTGCATGTCCCTGCTCCATGTGTCCCTTCCCCCAACTCATACCTGTGGGGAAGGGGTAAGGACATCTTATATGTCCCTCTAATATTTTGTGGACACCCTGAGTTCTGGGTCCCATTCCAAATCCCTATTTTGGGGACCCCCTCCTGGCTGCACCCTGTATCAGTGTGGCTCAGTGGATTGGGTGCTGGCCTGAGAACCAAAGATTTGCAAGCTCAATTTCCAGCCTAGAGCACACGCCTGGTTGCAGGCCAGGTCCCCAGTAGTGGGTGTGAGAGAGGCAACCACACCTTGATGTTTCTTTCTCTCTCTTTCTCCTTTCCCCTCTCTAAAAATAAATACATAAAATCTTTTTAAAAATTAATAGATTCATCACGAGAATCTGGATATCCCTTTTTTTTTTTTCCGGAAAAGAAAAAAAAAAAAGGAAAGATCTGGCACTGGGGCCAGCATTCCTCCATAGCAACAGTTCATTGCAAGAGAACAGCAGCTGGACATCTGAGACAGGACAGGCCCATGCCAGCCTGCCCTAGTTCCCACCCAGCTTGCTTTACTCAGTCACCCTGTTGTCTATCCCTTGTGGTCATTTGAGTTTGCAACCCCTGCTCCATTACAATTGAGTTCTGTAACTGCAAATGTGGGTAGTTAGTTTAACCCAATCTTGGCTCATAAACTAATTTAGCAAGTTGTATTTGAAATAAGCTGGAGAGCTGAGGCTGTGTAGGAGGGCGGTAGAAAACAGGAGAATGGGGATTCTGAGCTGTGGCTGAGTGGACGGGGAGGGGTCATGAAACAGCCAGACTTCACAGGGAAAACAGACTCTGAGTCTCCAGTCTGCTTCCTAGTATTAGCCCTGCAAAGAAGTCTTCTGAACTTTGGTGAGAAGAGAGCAGGCCAAGTAGTAAAAATGGAGAAAAATCAACGACCATTTAACTCGCCTGTATATCACTTTGCCCCAAGTGGTAGTTCCCGGCCTGTGTTCTTGGAAATGGAATGAATCCAGAAGCAGCTTTGCAGACTAGGAGTCAACCCAAGGCTGCAGGAGTCGTGGGGGAAGGGGGTGCTGGTGTTTGCAATGTGTTGGAATTACAATGGGAGTCAAAGAGGGGGTGGGGGTTGGGGTTGGAGGACAAAAACCCAGTACTAAGATACAGGGAGCATCAGATACAGGCATTGGGATTCAAAGCCTAGGACCTAAACCGGAAGAAAGTTCAGGATAGGAAAGGTGTAGATGCCAGTTATTGGCATTTGTTTGCTTTGGGGAAAGTCTGTGTTGTGGATGAATCTGCAAGACCCCTGTCTCCTCCTCCTCCTCCTGTCTGCAGTGGTTCGAGGCCCCCAGTTCCGTGAGTCTCTGACAGTGTCTCCTGCCCTCAGCGGCTGCAACGGTTTCCTTGTGGACACTGTACTTGATAGAACATTTCTCTAGTCATTTCAGGTGTGGAGAAAAGCCACAGAGCTTGAGGATATTTCTTTCTCTCCTTGCCCTTAAGCAGAACAAATGAGATAAAATCTTTAAGCTTAGGCTTCCACCTGCATGCTACAAGTGTGGAAATAAAGGGGGGAAATTCTCAGGATGTGGCACAGAGGGAGAGTGTGGAAACAGTTTGGAGTGTGCTTAAACTTTATCTGATGAAAGAGAAAAAAGAAAGGACTAGAAACAAAGACATTTGAAAAAAAGAAGAGAGTGAAAGAATATTAAAATTGCTGTTGGAAGGAATCCCAGGAAAATACAATGCTAGTCTAGGCTTGGCTTGGCTTTCCTTGTTTGATATGTATAAGGGGACCATATAATTTGCCATCTAACCCTGGACTCTTCCAAGAATGAAAGTGGGAGCTAAGGGTAATTTTTCCAAGATAACAGCATGACCCAGGACTGGCCCAGCAAACCAAGGCATCAGGTCTCAATAGTTAGGGACAAAATCAGAAACCTCCCTTCAGATCCATGGCCCCAGGCTTCTGACTCTATCCTATCCTATTATTATGGAGAATGTCACAGTGCCTCTTACTCCTAACTAAGCACCACAATCACCCAGGGGCTTTTAAAAAATTACAGATGCCCAGGAAATAAATTTTAATTATTTTGGATGGGGCCTAAACAAGGGTACTTTTTATTTTTAAAGCTGGCTTGTGATTCTAATGTGCAGCCTACCCTGAACTCTGCAGTTTTCCCCAGGCTTCTAGGGGACCATACCCTTCTTTTCCCTTCCCCCAGCATTAGCCTGTGCTGGCAAGATGGTGGGAGTGCCTTGCAACTGGGGAATTTCCACCCTGCTCCCTTAACTCTCCCTCCTCCCTCGCCACCCATTCTCGGGGAGGAGGGCCTGGGACTGCAGTAAAACGAACTTGTGTATTTTAGCTGAGAATGTGTATTACTTGTCAAAGACAACTGCTCAGGCCAATAAAATGGGTGGGAACAACAACTGAGTGCTCTCAAGCTGTTCTTCCACACTCTTAACAGAACTGAAATAAGGTTGATGGGAAATAAACAGTGTGTGTGTGTGTGTGTGTGTGTGTGTGTGTGTGTGTGTGTGTGTGTATCTCACTAACAAAAACCTGAACAAAGCCGGTAAACCAAGTCTGTTACAGCTCTTGCTTGGCATGAAAAACATGAAGATTTACAAGCCATACCTTCATTAGTACTCTTTCACTACCTAGAGTCACAGAGACACACTTATTCAACTGGCTGCTGCACCATATTTAGTGTCTAGGGATGCCAACATCTAATCCACCCTTAGACCCCAAACATTTTTCATGAAGCCTGTATTTATGGAGCAGCTGTTGGGTTAGAGTACTGGAAACAGTCATAATTGCTGTTGGGCTACAGAGGAACTCTAAATAGCCTTGACTTTCAAGACTGGGTTCCTGAAGGGACACAAGAAACCTGACTGCCTTGAGCTTTGAACTGATAAACTGAGGTATATTAAAAATTTTAAGGGCTCGAGCAAAAATCTATTTGTACTGGGCAGCACCAAACTGGAAGTAGTTAGGAGCACCCCAACACAGGAGTTGGTTGGGGGGGGAACTTAGAGAAAAGTGAGGAAGCAAATAAATTATTTGATTAGCTATAAAGTCTAGTTGGCTGTGATTGGTTGTTCTTAGTGTTTTGATTTGGAAACTTTGAGTCATTAATAGGCTGAGATTCTGCTTTGCTTCCACATGCTGTCATGGCCTTAGAGCCGCCTGTCTAACGGCCACCTTGTTTCATTAATTTAACGAAGCTGCTCTCACCGCACAGTCGGGGTTACATAGCCGCTAGAAACACTACTCGAGTAGGCAAGAATTAATGAAAGACATTTAAAATCTTCACTGCAGCCTCTTAGAAAATCGCCAAGGGATATAACCCTCAGCAAGGCTTCGTGGCATCTTCTTCCCTCCCCTTTCTGTAGTTTTCGCTCTTTTCCAGAATCTTAGCACCATTCATCCCTTATCAATAGCTCAGTATTTCATCTCGAAACTCATTATCTTGCTCTGCTTGCCAGGTAAACTGTTCTGTTTCCTGTCTCTCTCTCCCTCTCTTTCCTCAGTCCCCCAACTCTGGCTCCCAGTAAACTTTTTCCTTTTTCTCCTCCAGCTTCTAGGAATGGTTTCTGGGGCCAGGACTCTGTTTCCTTTAAAATGTAAATCCTGCAGCTCAGCTCTTATCCTAATCAGCATGACAAAAGGCCAGGCCTGGGGCTGCTGGGGCGGCAAGCCTGCTTCCTTCCTGTTAGAGCCTGCAGGTGGGAGGGGCAGTCATGGCTTGCCTGCTCCCAAATGAACTATTTGATCTGCGTACTTGTATATGCACACATTCAAGCCTAGCTACAGAGAGGGCTACAGACAGTTGTCACGAAACATTGTGCAAGGACTCAGGTATGCTTTTGTGTGAGAATGATACGTACAACACAGAAGTAGATGCCAGATGAGTGTTTCTACATCAATTTTTTGTTACTGAACAGCTTTGGAGCACATTAGTAAATTAAATTTTTGCCAAAGGGATCAAAAGTGCCTTTCAGTATTCCACTGATGTTAGCTTCAACAGTAACAAAATAGAAGTTATTGTTTATTGTGCTAACAAAGGTCCGATGTGGAGAGGTATGTACAAGCTGATAGAAAATTAAAAACATATCTTTTCGGTCCATAGAACAATATAAAATACAAAATATAAAAGTTTGCAAATATCTTTGTTTGTTTTTCTCATTAGACTGAGTTCTTGTGGACAGACTGGATTGTTTTGCTCGTCATTGTAACTGTAGTACCTAGTATGGAGCCTATGACATGATCGGTGATGATTAAATAAGTAAGAAACACAAGCTGGCATTCACTAAGTGCCCGGCACTGCATCTCATTCTCCTAGACTTTTTGCCATTGGGATCTGCATAAGACGGATTATTTCACAATAAGATCTTTTAAGGCTTATATCTTCCAGTTCTTGAAGATTCTTCTTTTTCCTTCCTTCCTTCCTTCCTTCCTTCCTTCCTTCCTTCCTTCCTTCCTTCCTTCCTTCCTTCCTCCCTCCCTCCCTCCCTCCCTTCCTTCTTTTTTCCTTCCTCCCTTTATTCCTTCCTTTGCTGTTATTGTCATATTTAAATATTTAGACCAGTGCTGTCCGACAGAAACATAGCGCTAGCCACAAATCTCAGCAGCAAAGTTGTAATTCCTCATAGCCACATACTTTAATATATTTTATGTAACCCAGCATATACAATATGTTCTCATTTTAACATGCAATCAACATGAAAAAAATTTTTAAAGATTTTATGTATTTATTTTTAGAGAAAGGGGAAGGGATAGAGAAAGAGGAGAGAGACATCAATATGTGGTTGCCTCTCTCACTCCCCAAACAGGGAACTGGCCCACAACCCAGGCATGTGCCCTGACTGGGAATCGAACCAGCAACCTTTGGTTTGCAGGCCAGCGCTCAATCCACCGAGCCTTACCAGCCCTGGCCAATATGAAAAAATCTTAATGAGGTATTTTGCAGTCTTTTCACACTGAGTTTCAAAAATCTGGAGTATATTTTACCTATTCAGTACATCTCAGATTAAGTAGTCACATTTCAAGTGCTCAAAAGCCACATGTGGCTAATGGCCATTGTATTGGACAAAACAGTTTTAGACCAAAATTGGTGATGGGTCACTCCAGGCCATTTTCTGAATATCCAGCCTTTCCTTACTTATATCCAAAAATGACTCATTTATTTGATATCTTTTTTGTATGCACAGTATTCCATTCACATTGATAGAATAAGTGAATGATAGAATGACATTATGATTTATTTTAGGAGGATACGATATTAAAGAGCTGCCTTGGCTGCTGTGGCTAAGTGGATTGAGTGCCAGCTTGTGAACCAAAAGGCTGCCAGTTCTATTCCCAGACAGGGCACATGACTAGGTTGCGGGCCAGCTCCCCAGCTGGGGGGATGTTAGAGGTAACCAATAGATGTTTCTCTCACACATCAATGTTTTACTCCCTCTCTCCCTTCCTTATCCTCTCTCTAAAAAATAAATACAATCTTTAGAAAAAAATTTAAACTATATTAAAGAGCTTCAATGAGAGGCAGGAGTTAACATTACTAATACCTACAGTACTGAATGTGTGTTGAATCCCTGACATCAGCTCAGATACTTGATAAACATTACCTTGTGTATGGCTCACAATATATTTTATGAGACTGATATGGCTAAAACCACTTTTACAGAGAAATTGATGCTTAGCCACGTTTAGCAACTTGCTCCAGGTTAGGCTCATACTAAATAGCAGTCAGATTTGAAACTATGTTTGTCTGATTCCAGCCTGAACTCCTCACCACGCCATTACTGCCTTTGTAAGATAAGACCACCAGGCTAAAGAAATAGCAGATTGAGTATGTGTTCATTCTATGAAGTCGGAGAAAAAGACTATTGTGTACTGCAGGTGCTGAAATTTTCTCTCATTTTGGTAGAATAACAGAAAGGAGAGAATATTATTTTATTTTCACGGGTTTTTCAATTTGCTTATACAATATTTATTGGAAAAGCATTTAGTAAATTATTTTGTATTCCTTTAAAGAGAGAGGGAGAGAGAGAATACATAACATATTTTATGGTTGGAAATCATAAGTGATTAAATAGTTCACCAAGTTGTTAGTAGTAGAACCAAGAAATTACTATTATTATACTTCTCTTCTGACCCTCCTCTAACCATCAAAAAAGTCTTCTGTAGATAGAGGTTACAAATTAGGATGCTAAATTAGGTAAGACTCTTCTTACCTATTCTGGAAGGCAAGCTGACTGTTGAAAGTCAGAAAATAATGCATTCCTGTGCATATGTAATTATACAGATAATTGCCTCTATCATTTAAAAATATCATTTGCCAAAATGGTGTCTATAATTAATTATGTACATTTATTATTGAGTTGACTAGGTTGCATTATAAAATCCTTTCCTTAAGCTCTTGTATCTCTCCTCCCTTCTTGTTTCTTGTAATTTGGTAATTCAAAAATTTTTATTATTTCTTAAACTGTAATTCCTGTACACAGAAACCAGCAACTAAGTGTTCCTCTGCAGAGAGCTTGCTTTTTGATTCAAGCATCAAGGAATGAGAGCACCATTTAACATCTCCCATCTCATTTCACGGATGCTTCTAAAACGGAAATCCTGGGCAGAAGATCACTTATTGATATTCAAGTATCATCATTACCATTGTTTAGTCCCAAGTTATACATTGTTGGGCTCCAAAGTCAAATGGTACCAAGGAAAGAAAAGAAATTAATTAAAAATAAACAAGCAAATAGTAATCCTGAAATACTGACATTGTGGAATTTACCAAATGTGAATCTGATGTAATTAATGATTGTATCACATCACAGATATGATAGGCTGATATAAGCTCTATGAGGGCAGTAACCAGCTCTGTCTTGCTTACCACTATATCCTCAAGACATAGCACATATTAGATGCTCAATATATTTATGAATGAATGAATGGCAAACTACAGGAGGGGCAAATTATTGACTGTTTGGTGGCCTCAGAACAAAGGAGGATATTATATGAATTAAATGTTTAATGCTATTGTACTGAGACAGCTTGGGGGGAGCTGTTTATAATTTGTGTTTACCTGTCAACCTGACCAGGCAACCCCCCACCCCATATGCACACACACACCCCTGGGAATTAGAACTGTGGATATGCCTCAGTTTATTTCATTTTCTTTGCTCCATTTCTGACTGGCTCCCTTTGAGTTTGCCACATTCCTTCTTTAGAAATGGAGAGACCTTCAGGCTCTAAGTGGCAAGTGCATCATTAAGGTTGGTTGTGTACATCTTTGCTGGATTTCCTAGCATGGAGCTTCTCCAATTAAGCCTTCTGAGGTAAATCCTTTATTTCCAAATCTCTGAGAGGCATTTCTCTCTCTTTCCCTCTTATTCCCACAGCCTTTTGTATAACATGAGATCTGGTTCCTCACAGAAACCACAGGGGAAACATGATGTAAAGTACTAGTACACTGTTTTCATTCATTCATTCCATACATAGTAATAGAGTGTCTACTTTGTGCTGTGCACCGTGCTAAGGTTTGGGGAGGTGACAGAGAGAAATTGAACCAGGAGGGGAAGCAGACAAAATGCCACATGAACATACAATTTTATTTTATTTTTAAAGATTTTATTTATTTATTTTTTTAGAGAGAGGGGTAGGGAGGGAGAAAGAAAGAGAGGGAGAGAAACATCGAAATGTGTTTGCCTTCATGCCCTCCACCAGGCACCTGGCCCACAACCCAGACATGTGCCCTGACTGGGAATTGAACTGGTGACCTCCTTTTGGTTTGGAAGCCAGCACTCAATCCACTGAGCCACACCAACAGGGGGATGCACATACAATTTTCATCAGGAGAAAGATGATATGAAGAAAATACATTTAGTACCATGTGATTATTTAGAGGTGTCCTGCTTTGTTCTGTGGGGTCAATTCTAAGAGATTTCCCTGAGGCAGTGACATCTAAGCTGAGATATGAAGGATGAATACAAGTTTAATAGGTGGGAGCCTAAATGTTTCCTGCAGAGGGACAACATAAGCAAAGACCTGGAGATAGGGAGCTGCATGGCTTCTCTGAGGATATGGGAGAGGCCACAGTGGCTGGAGTTGGTGAGCGTGGGGAGAACTCTCCGAGATGAGGTCAGAGAGGCAGGCAGGAATCAGCCATGCAGCACTTGGTAGCCATGTTGAGAATTTTACCTTTAATGAGAGGTATGGGAAGCCATTTAAATAGTGGAGGGTCACATCAGGCTTCCCTCTGGAACAGATCAGTCCAGCCATACGTATACTTCATGCAGAATATGGAGTTTGGAGTGCATAGTGGACAGAGGTGAGAGTGGATGGCTGAGACTGGTTAGAGCTAACTTGATATAGAAATGAGAAATCAGGGAACTTTTATTGTTTTCTTTTCTTTCTTATTCTTTTTTTTTTTTTTTTTTAACATTCCTTGACAGAATGCAGAGTCCTCTGCTTTATCAAGCCTGTCAGCTAGAAGTTCTCATTTGGGAACTGATAGGGGACTTTATCCTGACCTTGGCATGAGAGAGCAGTAGTGCCAGGAAGGGTGTGTCTGGATATGTTCATAGAATAGATACGGTTTTGGGCTTGCTGGTTTTGAGGTATCAGCGTACAGTCGTGTGGACATGTGAACAAGAAGGCGGGGAATGTGGATCTAATGATGGAAAGCATAAGGTCCTAGAGCTAATGCTTGGGAGGCATCCACAAAGGGACTATAATTAGAGCTGTGAGTAAGAATGTGATTTGTTAAAGATTATGTTTGTGAAGAAGGAAAAGAGGGCTAAGGAAAAACACATACATTTAAGGAATGGATACTTACTCCACAAATACTTTTTCAGTGCTCACTATGTGCCTGGTGTTGGGCTGTGTCATTGTCAAGCAGCAAGGAGAAAGTAGTTGGAGAAAAAAGGAGAAAACTCTGAAAATGTGGAAATAACCAATGACAAAGGGTAAGAAAGCTAAGAAGGAAGTGCAGCCGAAGGCTCGGTTCCTAGTGAGATGAATGCTGAAGAGACAACTCTGGGTTCATGGATTATTCTCCCCCAAGATGGCACACATTGGAAATTCAGTCTAGTAAAGACTTAGAGGGAGTGTGCACCAGGGCCCTGGACAAAACTCTCCTCCAATTTTTAATTCCAGGAAGATAAGACCTGATATATAAGACTTCACTTTATATCTTACTTCCTTGAAACACATCTCTTCCATCCATGTAAAGAGAGCTGTGCAGACCCGGTCCTGCTGTGGCTGTCAGCCAAGAGAAGAGATGTTGTAATTTGAGGTTGACAGTAAGATGACCCTTACAGGGTCACTGCCTTTTCTGTCTTGTGGCAGATCTTCCTGCTGAAATACAGAGGTGCCATGATGTTAAATCAATAGTAGTGAGTGATATGGAGATTTGAGATGAAGCTAAACATAGCTTCCTTTGATTTTGCCTTTTCATTTTTCTTGCTGGGCACCACTTTAGAAGAAGAATCACATCTGGATAGATCATCTGTTCAGGTTTGCTATTCTAACCAAATGATACTAAGAGGATCAGAGGGGCCTGAATGTTCATTGTGTTTCTTTGGGGGTCCATGTAAAGTTTTTGTTGAAGAAAAAAGACTCCCTATAAAATTTGTGAAGTAGCAGAGACAGACATTCCTGTTGGATATATACAGGAAATTATGCCTCCCCATTATACATTCAATACCAAGTGACTCAGTAATGGAAATCCAAGTTGTGAAAGAATGGCAATTATTTGAGCTGAATAATATTTAAAATTTATTTTCAGTAATTTAAGAAAATGTATCTGTTATCTACTGCTATATATCAAACCATGCCAAAACGTAGTGGCTCAACACAAGAACCGTTTACTCAGGACAGGATTCTGTTGATTGTCAATTTAGGCTGCATTCAGCTGTGCAGTTTTTCTAGTCTTGGCTGGGAATTTCTCATGCATCTGCTGGCAGCTGCCAGTCAGCTGGGTAGCTCTGCTTCTGGGGGTTGGTGGGGACACGGCAGGTGAATGGGTTACATGTCTGTCATTAACCAGGAGGCCAGCTTCAGCTTGTCCACACGGCAACTGGGCAGGGTTCCTAGATGAAAAAAAAATGGAAGCTCCAATGCCCTTAGAGGACTGGCTCAGAATTGGCACAACATTGCTTCTGTCACATTCTGTAAGCCAAAGCAAGCTCAGTTCAGATTCAAAGTGTGCAAAAATAGACTCTATCAACTGATGGGAGGGGCTAACTGTAAAAGTATACTCTCAGGGGGGAAGAATTTTGGCCATTTTGCTATCTACCACAGATGATGCATCATTTTTATTCTTTTGGGTTGGCCCAAAAGTCCATTTAGTTTTGCTCATAAAATAAGACACATTTTTCATTTTCACCAATAACTTTATTGATTTGGATATTTTGAGTATGTCAGCTATCTCCCACATGGTATAATGTTGATTGTTCTCAGTGTCTTGATTTGATTGCTAACAACTTCAACTGGTCTACTTGACCTTGGAGCATCTGTCCAGGGAGAAATCTCCAACACAGAACTTCAAAAACCACTTTTGACATGTTTGGTCAGTCACAGCACTTTCTCCATTCACTGCACAAACCTTTTTTGTGTGTTTCAGTTGCATTTTTACTTTTCCTGAAATAATAAAGCATAATATGCCAAAAATATTGCTTATTTTCTTCCATCTTCAACATTAAAATGGCTGCACAAAAATTCATCAATTTTGATTTTTTATTGCACACTGATATAACAGTCATCACAATACAATCTAACAAAATCATTTTAAATGAAGTCAAAGACAACTAAGCTCTACTAGAGCCATCATCCGGAAAAAAACAAACAAACTTTTTGGCCAACCTGGCATTTGATTCACACATTGGTAGATAAAATGTACAATATCTGGACAATACTTTTGGAGGGGAAATATTTTTTATTTTATTCCTTAGTGACAGTTTCAAACTAGGACCTCCCTCAAAGCTACCTGTTAGGACAAGATTGTATTAACTGAATATTTTTTACTTCATTTTTGTTTCTGAAATTGTAAAGAAAATCCTCATGTTTTCGGTGGTTGTTAGTGTGGGTCTGTGTAACATAATCAATCACAGACAAAGCAGAACTTCTCCATGGCCAGGAATACCACCTCGCCGCTGCCCTGGTGAGCCCTGTATGAAGACTTTAGAACTGACGTTGGGAAAAGGGCATTTACTTGACAAATGGAGCTATTTTCATTTTGTCTGCCCAATTTTAAATTTCCTCTTATTAAAATGGCAAATTCAGTTTCCAGAATAAATTGAACAAATGGAATACAGAACTGGAAGATACACACCTTCACCACTTTGTTTTATAATATGTAGACATGTTGTAGATGCAAGGACATTTCATGGAAAGAGAGTTTCAAAATTAATTTGTATGTATATAGAGAAAATAAAACTTTGTGGTGTCTTGGCTCAAACTGAATAGGATCTCACTTAATAGTCCATGTAGTACTTTAAGGTGATTTATTATTATGCTAATATTTTAATGTAATATTTATTAAGCATTGAAAATATGCAGAATACTAGATAGAGCATATAAAAGATTATGATGGATTTCAAGGAAAAGGGCTAGGAAATGAACTCCCCTAATCCACAAGAAAAGAGGGTAATTCAGAATCTAGCTGAATCAATAAATCCTATTTAATTTAGTACACATCATATGCCCCCTGTGAAAGTAGACTAATGGAAATGGAGAATGATAATTCTGATAAAAAGGTAGTCATCATAAGAGCACACTTTCCTCTGCTGACTTGAGTTTAGAAAGAGACAATTCAGTAAAATATCTCTCATTTTAAAAAAGTTTTGGCCAATTATCCTCTACATTATCATCTGATGTTCTAAAGTGTTAAGTTACAGTGGTTTCTATAGAGACCAGCTTTATAACTATTATTCCAAACTACAAGATGAAATGCTTTTAAAAAATTATACCTTAACTGTAACTTTTCAGCAACACAATAAAATTTACAATGTTGGCATAAGGTATTTGGAGGTCTCAGACTAGGGTTATAAATCTGTAATAGAAGGACACTTTTCCTAAAAATTAATAATATATTTTAAAAGACCATCTCTACTGTGGCCAAGTGAAATGAAGAAAGAGAGAGAGAGAGAGAATTATTTAGATGATTACAAAAAGCAAACAAACAAACACCAAAACCAAAAAACAAAACCCACACTCCAAAATACCAGGATCCAAATTCCTTTAAAGGAGACTTTTATCTGAAAAGGGAAAAAAAAGCACATAACTGAATGAGGAAATAGTTCCTTGGTTTGCCATAATTCTACACTTTAGTTCACTTAGTCAATTTTGATATGGGAGAAAAAAGTAAAGCCAAAGCTAAAAAGGGGCTTACGCACAGCGCTTCCCATTTCCTAAAATCATGCTCACTGACTAAGGGTTGTATCCTCTACTCCTCTTTAAACAGAATCTCCCAGAAGTCGATGAAAATCTTGGTTGAAATTGATTGAAAAATAAGTTCTCTCAGTGTCTCTGTACATACTCATATATATACACTATACATGTATATATGGGTATAATGCAGGGTCCAGCAGAAGGAATGCCTGCTGGAGTGTGGTTGGTAGGGTAATAATATGGGTGTGATAATTTATAGTTTTAATTTGACCATTTCACCTAAAATGTCATGTGGTGTGCTTCAGTGAGATATTGTGTTACAGAATTACATGCTCTTGATTTTGTACTAAAAGATTTTGTAACAAAAAGGGGGCATTATTTGTGCCAGACCCTGTATCATGGCATCCATGAAATAAAAGATGTTCTAGGTTTGGAGGGTTTCTAAACATGTAAAGAAACACAAAAATGCAAATTTATATGTCTTTTGGTGTTGGTGAATTGAGCTGGTGGTAGAAAAATCCTAATTATTTGAGTTTTGAAAAAAAGGACAAATTAATCTTATTTCTGAAAAAGCTACTTACATTCTTTTTAAAATGATTTTATTTTTTTTTACTTTTAGAGACAGGGGAAGGGAGGGAGAAAGAGAGGGAGAGAAACATCAATGTGTGGTTGCCTCTCAGTTACCCCCTACCAAGGTCCTGGCCTGCAAACCAGGCACGTGCCCAGACTGGAAATCGAACCGGCAACCCTTTGCTTCACAGGCCGGGTGTTCAATCCACTGAGCCATGCCAGCCAGTGGTATTCTTTTTATTTCAATAAAGATATGCTGTATGATTGCCATTGCAATAAAACAAATACAACAATTTATTTTTTTTGTAATATGCATTCATGGTAACGTACAGTCTTTTAAGCTAGGAATGCAGTGTTTAATAATTCACAAAGAACATACTGAGACAGTATACTGACAGTGTATCGTAGGCTAGCTAACCAATTAGATTTATAAAATCCAAATGAATTTTTTGGTAATTTTTATTTAAAAACTTGAAGAGGGGAACTACAGAACAATAAAAAGTAAATACATGATAAAATAGTAAAAGACAACATGAAAAGTGCTTGTGGAATAAAATCACCCACCAATTTCTGCTCTATGGTTGGGAACTAGTCACATAACTCTATGGTATTTAGACTGAGTCTACATAATGGAAAGTGCTGTGGAAATTGGTTGAATCAACCAGTTCTTGTTTGCTTCCTTTAAAGTTACATTTGAGCACATACACATTTGTAATCACAGAAACAGAATACATATTTACCTATGTGCCTAGTAATAGTTGTTTGTCAAAATTACAGCTCAAACTTCTGTATGTTTAAAAAGTTGACTGTGTAGGTTTCACATAAATTGTGTTTTGAGGTGGGCAAAACCACAACAAATGGATGGTTAGTATTCAAACATTTTTTAAATGCTTCTTTCATGATATTGTAGCAACTTATAAAACTGTTTCTACTTAGCCACAGAATTCAGAAGAAGAGATACTGTGACACAAACTCCAGGAAGGTAAAGGGAAAATGAAGAAAAGTGGGAAATTCGATGAAAGTTGAAGGTCACAAGACTAAAGACCTTGCATTCTATTTGGTTGAGTGTTTCCCCCCAACCTCCTTCTCTTCTCTCGCTCTCTTTTAGGTTCACAAAAGAGACAGCTAGATCAGAAATAGAAAAGGAACATTTCCCAAGGTCTCTAAGGAGAGAAAAGCTAGCAAAGAGTTATTTCTAAAGATTCTAAGTAACCTGTTATAAAAGGGGTGAATAGAAGAGACGGCTTCTTTAAATAACTTCAAACATTCTGTGGGCAGGATAGCAGGGTGACAGTTTGGTAATTAAACTTGGGTTTCTTGGGGTTTTGGAATGAATTCTAAATGTTCTAGAATGATAGACAGCATGGTCAGCTCGAATACCATTATGTTAGTCATCTGTTATGTAGTTTTGTGTCTAATTATTATTTCTTTAATCTTTGCTCTTGAGTTTATTTCTTTTATTATCTCTTCTGGGTATCAGTTTTCATTTAACCGTCATATTAAACAAGAGTTGCTTAGTTTGTGGACTCGGGGGTTTGAGTCACCAACTTACTGCATTTATTTGTCTGGTCACTTAACCCAGCATAACTCCGCTTCCATGTGACGGCAGCTAATGCAAAAAGGAAGATTAACTCATACTTAAAAATAAGCTGTACCCTTGAAACCACATCTTGGAGATGGCACTCTATTTTGTGCCATGGGAGAATTATTTTTAAAGTATTGCTTCATTTTAATACAGAGGGTCATAAAATTCAGCTTTCTAAAGTATCAACATTCCTGCCTTGATGGTTAGCTGGAACATTTCTCCAGATAAATAAGTACAAAAGTTACTGTTTTTTTGCCTGAAACATTGAAGTAGTTAAGGTAGAAATACATGGCCTGGATCAGTGATTCTCAATCCTCCATGCTCATTAGAATTCCCTGGGAAGCTTTTAAAAATTGCAGATCCCAGGTCCCCTCCCCTAACCAACTAAAGCAGGGAGTGGGGCCCTGACGTTGTTCTTTCTTAAAAAGCTCCCTAGGTGATTTTAATTCATAGCCAACATTAGAACATTGATCTAGATAGTTCAAGGCCAAAAAATTAAACATAAATAAACAAATCCCTATTTGTGTTTTAATTTAAGGCATAATGATTATTGCTTTAAAGTCATTTGTTTTAAAACCACAGTGCACTTGGTTGCCTGCAGCTTTAAACACGAACGTTTTTAAGAATGCAGTTAAGTCCTGTTATAGTCCATTCTCAATCGACTTTTCAGGTCTCAGCTCCCACAACCCTGTTTCAATCTCAAAGTCTTCAAATACTCCCTGCCCTTTTATTCATCCATGCTTTTAGTTCCTTGCTGATTTCTTTCTGTTGTATCTGAACCTCCTTCCATACTGGGGAAAATGCTACTTATCCCTTAAAGGCCAGCTTGAAAGCATTACCTTGGTGACACTGGGTTAATCATTTAATTATTTTATACAGTACTGATTTGTATACATTAAAATTACTTGAGTAATGTGACTTGAGTATGTCACATTACTAGCAATAAATGTACAGTTAATAATACCTATCTTCCAGCTCTAAGCATGAATACCTACCATAGCAATTTTCAACCGATATGCCATGGCAGGCACACGGGTGTGCTGCAAGACTTTTCATAACATGGAACACCTGGCTATTTAGTCAGGGACACTGACCTCTTTTCCCATAGATTGTCAAATGAAAAATGACAATAGCCAACACAATAATAGCTGTCCAGTGTGAATGAACCAAAATTATACCTGCTTTTGGTCAGATTGGCAAAAAGTATATTTTTGGTGTGCTGCAGAATTTTAGAAATTAGTTTGTTATGTGAGATGAAAAAGCTTGAAAATTGCTCATCTGTTGTACTGCTGCTTAGTAGCAATAATTATGTAGGTAATCCCAGAAGAAGGCACTTGATTTAGATTTATGATTTATTTCACACAGACATTTTGAGCTATGTTCTCAACAGTTCCTAATTCCAGTATCTTTTATTCCAATACAGCGAATCAGTTTAAGGAAGGCCACAATGTTTAATTTTTTGGCTTGTTTGTAATGGGATTCTCCAGACTTTAACTAAATCAGAGACATTTAAAATAGTAGGATATTCATATTCTTTTGATATATTGAATTTTCACTTTTCAATTTTGATTATAGTACGTGTTTTCAGATAGGAAATAAGTGCATATAAATTGCCTTTTTTTCTTTACTCCTTTTGGCTTTCAAGCGATAGGAAGCCAGCTTGCTAACTCCCTGATGATACCCGATATTTCCCTGACTAAAAAGACTCTCCTGATGATGATCAGCATTTTCACCAAGACAGAAGAGTGCATTCTCTTTTTCCTAAAAATACAGATGTCCGGAGTCTTTCCTGCCAAACTGCTTCAGTCATATGAGCACCTATTAGAGCTACTAGCAGAGAGGGCGAAGGAAGACATAAATGCATTCTTCCTGCAACGGAAAAAACAAACACACCCCAAAATAAAGAATTTGAACATCAGCAAGATTAGAGACCAGGAGGGAAACGTAAATAACTTTTAAAATGAAAATTATATTTAAAAAATAACAGATTATCCTTTAGTTCTCTAGTTTGTTTTCCTACTGCTTGAATTTTGTGAAATATACAGAAGCATTTGCATTAATATTTTGAATTTACATTTTTTAAATTAGAAAGGTGGTTGCTTTGTTAGAGGGATCTGTCACAGAGTCTATAATTAGGCACATTTCGATTTATATCAAGTCACAAACAGGAGTTACTTTCCTAGGACAATTTCAGGATCTCTTCAGGTGGGAAAGATTTCTGTAATTGAGAAACTACTCAACTTTCAGGCAAGGGGCTCACAACATTCAGGTGACTCCATGCCGGTGTGAACTGTTCCTTTTCCCTCAAATCTTTATTGATCATGATCTCAGATTCTCCATCAAACTCAATCCAGCTGAGCTGTAGGCAATACCGCGCTGGTTGCGGACTGCAGGCCCACCACTGGAGGGCGTCTGGACGCTTCCAAACAGCTCTGAAGCGCCTGGAAATCCCGAGTGCCAAGACTGGAATTCCAGCCCAGGACAGAGAGCGTGGTATATGATTATATTAGGCTAATAAGTGAAGGGGAGAACAGGCAAGTGTGGGAACAAAAACTAAACTGCTCTCTTTTAGGGGATTAGCCTTTTCCCACTGAGGCAGCAAACTCCCTAGAGAGTAAGAGTAATACCACTAAGGCCGAGCCCGCGGAGCCACGCGTGGGCGAGTCTCCAGGGTTTGCAGCCCCGCTGCGCCGGGAGCCTGACGAGCTTCCCCTGCGCTAGAGGACCAGGACGCGCGTCCCTGGGAGTCGCGCCTGCCTTGCTGTCAGGCAGTCGCGCTTCGGTGGCAGACCGGGTCAGAGGTGCTGCAACCTGCTCTAGAAGCCCAGGAACTCGAGGCCTTTTCCAATAATAAGGGACCTGGGTTTCTTCCCGTACCGACTCTCAAAGCACTAATTAATCCCTTGGGGGGTGAGAGCGAACCAACCTCGGGTTGAAACGGAAAGTGTGTAACGTATTTCTGATGGGCTTGCCCGCCGCATTCGTTTCCTCCCCGCTGAAAGTTCGCACTGAATGATAATCATTCTATACTGTGATTTTCTTGATTTTTAAAAAAATGTTTTCAGAGCATCACTTTAAAGGAAAAAAGTCTTTTTTCCTGCTCTTGAACCTTTAAATCCCTGGTAGGAAGAGGGGAGTTGAAAGGAAGAGGGGAGATGCTCAGCTTTGCACATAACCCAACGCCGGGCAACTGCGTAGGGCACAGATTCACATGAACACGTAATCGCTGAGGCTTGCGGCCAGCGGTCTGTGGGGACTTCTTGTCCCCCGAGGAGCCCGAGAAAAAGATTTCTGCGCTTCGGCCATCGGATGGGAACCGGTTCCTTTGTAATTGAAATACCCCACTCTCAGGTAAAAAGATGTCAAATCATTCCTCAGCCCAGACGGAATTCAGCATCCAAAGGGTTACGCGCAGCTGCTTGGTTCGGGAGGAGGAGAGGGCGCCTGGGCACTCCCCGTAATTCAATTAGTCAGGTTTCTGGAAGGTGGGGCCAGGGAGGGGGTAGGAGGCGTGAACAAGGGAGGAGATTAGGAAAACGCCTCTTTCTCATGGAGCAACCAATCCGGTTGGCGTAAAGAGAGAGAAAAAGCCTCGATCTGTAAGCAAACAGCAGGCCGTTCCCTGACTGGCTGCTCCAGACACCCCCCTCCCAAGTAATCTGCATGGGGGGGTTGCTAATCGGAGCGACCCACACGATTCGGGCAGCCGCAGCAGCAGCACTGGCTGGGCGCGGGCTGGCGGCGCCTCCCCCCACTGGATCCCGAGCGCAGACCCGAGCTCGCGCCGCCCGCCTGCCCCGCGCCCTGCATTACGCGCCTGCCCCTCCCGCGCCGCCCACGTCCACATTCACGCGAGCCGCCTCGCACTCTCGTGCGGCTGCTGGGTCGCCGCTGCAGTCGGCTTTACACGCAGGTCATTAACGAGGGGGCGTGCCCGAGGAGATTTTTCCCATAAAGCATTTTTTCTCTCTCTTTTTTTTTCTCTTTTGCAAAACTGACTTTTACCCCTTTCCACTTCTCGCCAGCCGTTTCAATTCCTCCTGGGCTGCCCGTGCTGCTGCTGCTGCTGCTGCTGCTCTCAAATTTATTTTCCCGCCTGGTAGGGGTTTTAGAATTTGGTTGGTGGTTTCCACCTCTTGTTGCTGCTGTGCCCAAGGAGGGAAAGGGGAACAGCTGCGGGAGGCTCGGAAAGGTTTTCTGATGTAGTCATCGGGGAGGTGCCACTCGCTTGTGCGCTCTTTTTTCCTCTCTCCATTTCAAACTGATTGATGCGCCTCTACAAGTTGCTGGGCTTGGGGCCGAACCCGTCGGAGTCGCAGGGACACTTCTGAGAGCTCACTCGGGGCTCGTGGCATTGCATCTGGGGGCTCATTCTTGCTCCCGGAAGGCGATCGGAGACTGACATCAATCAGCCCATCCAGGAGTTGGAGGGATTCATTTGAAAGTGATTGTTTTCCCTCCCGCTCTCCAACCGAGCTGTTGGGTTGGCGTCGTCCTGCAGGTGTGGGCATCCCAGCTCTGCCTGGCTCGCTGGTAGGTGACCTCTGCTCTTCATTCACTCTGGTGCACTCACACCCGACAGAGAAAAGCACGCGCGAGAAATCCTCGAGGCCAGCGCCTGCGGTGTCCTCTCCTGCCGCTGCCGCCGCAGTCCGACTCTGCTGGGGACCTGCTGAAGACACCGAGAGCCAAACTTTTTTTTTTTTTGGAGGTTTGCAAGGCAAGACCGCTCCTCGCCAGCTTAGTTGCCCCTTAACCAGTTTCAGGACGCCGGCAGGGCTGGATTTGTGGCTACGGATCCCCACCCTCCTCAGAGCACCGCCCCGAATCTGCAACACCTACGACTCCTCCGAGATTTCTAGGCGCTGTCCAGTTAAAGCACAGAAGAGGCCACAGGCGCGAAGCCCCTGATCTACACGGAGCCCTCCTGCAGTTTCCCACCGGCCGCCAAAGTAACTTGGAGCGAAGCGGGGCGCAGTGTGAGGACCCTGGGCGGCAGAGACCTGTGCAGCCCGCGGCGCCAACGCTGAGTCGGGCCGGCGGGCCAGTGTATGTCTCCCCGCGGCCGCGGCGCGCAACTCCCGGTGACTGTGCAGCGTGCGCCGCCGCCTGCCCCAACCCGAGCTGCTGCTGCTCAGCCCGGCGCGCACCTCCTTCTCCCCGGGTGACCGGCCTGCGGCTGCCTCCCCAGACACAGCTTGGCACTCCTTTCCCCGCCCTCGCCGCCACCACCACACACTCGCTTGCTTCTCTTCATCTTGTAATTTCTTTTTTTCTTCTGAACCCTCCAGTTGGAAGTGTGAGTTTGTATTTAGCCCCTCCGCTCCACTGCCTCTTTTCTTCTCCCTCTCCTCCCCCTCCACAGCTTGTTGTGTGACTCTTTCTTTTCTCATCCCTCTTCATTTTTATTTATTCATATTTATTTGGCTCCTGCTCTCTTGCTCTCTCCTTCCCTCCCTCTCTCCGGATTCCTGCTCTCCCCGGAGTGGCGCGTCCGGGGCTCCGCCGCTGGCCAGGCGTGATGTTGCACGTGGAGATGTTGACGCTGATGTTTCTGGTGCTCTGGATGTGTGTGTTCAGCCAGGACCCGGGCTCCAAGGCCGTCGCTGACCGCTACGCGGTCTACTGGAACAGCAGCAACCCTAGGTAAGGCAATAGGTGGCCAAGAGCCTGGGCTACTCGGGCCTCGAGGCCCTGCGGAAGGAGCCGCAGCGGCTGCGGGGACCAGCGGGGACCAGCGCGCACTGGTTGCCGGCAGTGGTCACCCTTGGAGCCCATGTCGTCCGGGTGCTGATGGCTTTCGAGGTGTCCACAGGAAGCGCTCCAGTTGCGCCACTCTTTGTTGAGCCACCGCGGAGAGGCTGGGCGCCCTTGGGGGTCCCCGAGTCTGCCTAGACCGGCTGCCTCTGCAGTTGCGAGGAGACTCGGAAAAGGCGGGAGCCCAGGAGTCAAGACTTTCCCCGCTCACCCGCCGTGGCAGGCTGGCCGGCATCCCGATCCCAGTGCAGGGCTTGGGCACTGTCGGCCCCGGGTGCCCACAGCCAGGAGCTCCTGCCAGCATCGTGGGTGCGCAGGGACTGCAGGGAGAGCCCGCCAAACATTCTCAAAGTTTTTTTTTTCTTCACCCTGTTTTCTTTTTAATTTTTTTTTTTCTTTACTCGGTGCGCTCAGAGAGCGCACGGGCTGGGTGAAGAGAGGGGGCTGGGAAGCGGAAGCTTTAGGTTATTTTCATCTTTAACTGCGAGGAAATGATCCGGCCCCTGGGTCAGACTGGGCCCGGCGCACTTGGCAGTTGAAAAGGTTCTCCCACCTCCTCCACCCCTGGGTGGGCTCAAGGTGCCAGAAAGTTTGATCTGATGCGGGGTTACATCTTGTGTGCGGAGCTGCTAGAGTTGGCTGAGCAGGGAGATGGGAGCCCTCCGTCCGCGGCCTGGCAGAGTGCAGTCCTAGAAGCTCGCGCGGTTACCTGGAACTGTTTTTGCTGCGGTCCCCGAAGCCCGCTGTGTCTGCGGGAGGCTAGAGGTGGGCGCCCGGGACTGCCCTAGGGTGGCTGCTGGACCGTAGCCACCCACGGACCCCTTATTCACGGGTCCCTTATTCACGGGCCCTGAATGTGGGGTTGGGGTTGGGGTAGGGGGTTGTCCAGAGTGCTGGGCGGACCCCTCCGGATCCAGAACAGCTCTGAGCCCTACTTTCTTCCGGGCCTGTGGGCAGCCCTCTACCCCACTGGGCCTAAATTTTCTGCCTCTTTGGGACCCAGGCCAGCTGCCAGCTGTGGGCTGGTCTCAGTGCCCGCCGGGAGGGAAACAGCATCGATTACACCCAAAATCTCTGCTCTTTTCTGGGCTAAAGTGGAAGTTGGTAGGAGAGTGGCGGGAGGCCAAGGGGAGAGTTTATGGTTGTCGCGCACCCAGCTCGCCTGGGGACAGGGGTCTGAAGGGCGCTTCCAATGCTTCCCACCTCCTGGTGTACCTCTCCGCGGTCCTCCCACCTTCCTTCCTTATGCACGCCTGAGAGGGATTCCCTACCTGAAGTAATGTCAGCTCAGGTGAAGATGGGCAGGTTCCTCCACAAGCGGTGCAACGGTGCCGAACAGAGACAGGGTTCCCTCCGCCCTGCCAGTCCGGAAAAGACAGTCACACCCAGGTAGTCCAAGCCTTAATTGCTCGCCTGGCAGAATTTGAGACATCCCTGGAAGCTTGGTTAAATTAAAAAGAAAAAAAAAAAAAGTCTTCTGGAGGTGGGTGGTGGCATGGGGAGCTATTTCTTCTTTGACATGACACTTACCACTATTAGAAAAAGAGAAAAAGAAGCCATCCTGCCAGAGGAAATGCCTTTTATTAAAGCTGACAAGACGAATAGAGCAAGCTTTGCAGTTGTGATGGTGTTAAAAGCAAGCCTCATTATGCCCATTGGTTTTATTCCCCCTTTGGGCTTTATTAGACAGCATATATGAAACGGAATTTATATTTGTAAACTTTAGCGCCTTATTAAATAAAAATGAAGTTGGTTAGTTGAATTTGGGACATTTTGCTCTTGGTAGTCTTTCCTTACCTACTCCAAATCTCGCAGTGTGGTCTCTTTCTCAGTAATTTATTTGGATACTTGGGTGTTCCCGTTATCTGGGTTTAAACAGAAAAACCAGCCATATCCCCACTCTACACTGCTTTTTTAACCTGTCAGGCTAGTCCGAGTTAGTTTGAGGATATTTTATCTTAGGTTGTCTCTGTTTTATGCTTTTGATACTGTTGTTTGGTTTAAGATTAGCGCACTGATTTTTGTCACAGGTCATGTTTTCAGTAGATATGCCCTGCCTGCAGAACACTCTTCTGCTCCGGATGCCACAGTAGCTTTGAACCTGCCCAAAGTTAATCTGTAGAATTGTAAAAGACCAGGAGTATTCTCAAGTCAGTATTCTAATTTGAAGTTTGTGGAAATACCTTTCTATTTGATCATTATCAGCTTGCTAACGTTCCAGAGAAGGAATGATGTACCTCCCTTCCCAAGATATTCAGCCCTAACTTTAGTATTCTTAGAGGTTTATGGATTTATTTATCTTCCTGTGTTATTACCCTGAAACTTAATTTTAAAATACTGTAACTTCAAAAGTAGATACTGGATGGCAGACTTATCTCTGAAATGTTAGAGAAGATGATACTTTGTTGATACGTTAAGTCAGTTTGGGTGTAGCTTAAAAGTAGCCAAAGTGCAAGCTAAATATTTAGAAATAAATACAGTTTATCACAAAACACAGTGAAGAACTATTTTAGAAAATTTGCACCAGTTTATTAAATTGTATAAATTCAGTGTTTTTTATTTGCTTTTCATATGTTACCATTACAAAGGTAATCTAGCCATGCCTTTTGGCTTTATATAAATCCTATCATTTAAGATTTTGCTAAACTAATAATATAATCAGAAGACATCAGTCTTTTAGAAAAAAATAGAAAATTTTAATTGCAACTTAAATAGATTAAAATTTTTTTCTGAGAGACTTAAAGTTCAGTGGACATGTTAAGCAACTAATGATACTGTGCAAGTGACATAAATATGTTTTAGCTTATACCAGTGAACTTTGGAATAAATCTGTGTTTGAGTAGAGTTAAGAATTACATCTTGATCAGAGAGTTTAAACATTTTATAGTCATTTGTGTAGTCAAGAGTTTATCCACTGCATTGGGTTTCATTACTGGCTCCATTGATACCATAAGCATGCATTGATTTAAGTTCATAGAAGAAAAGATATTAAACTTATTTGCTGTCAGATAGTTTTACTGTTAGAATCTGTCTTCCCAGGTATTCACTTATGGGAAGTGAACGTTCAATTTTCAAATGCTGGAAACTTTTTAGTTGCCGGTGTTTATTGGGTGGTGGGCCAACCTAATTTTGTGTGTTGGATTGGCACAAATCTCTGAAATAGCAACTGAAAACTATCACTCTGAATAGAATATATGATAACATTTGCCTAAATGCATCTTTGCTCTTTTACAAATTTGAAAAACTGTGTGAGTTTCACCTAAGTAATTAGAGAATAGAATGATACTTTTAATGTTATGCTGAATTCTGAACCGGCTAAGTAACTTTGAGTAATGAAAATCCAAATCCAGAAGAATATAACTACTTGTCCTCGATTTCTTTAAGAATGTAAAAAAGCTTTTAAGTAACTTTAAATAAAAAAATAAAACTTTATTTGTATACTCCCATAGTAGCTACTCTTACAAAGATGCATATGACTCAATGTAAAGAAATCCCAATTGATCCGAAGCATGCTATAACAGTTTCGTGCTCCCAATGAGAATATTCTTTTAAACACTGTGTATATATGGAAAAATTCTTGGATTCATTTGACCAGTTGCCAAAATGATGCCACGATAATTAAAGATGTCTCCTACTGGTTGGCATTAATGGGTGGAATAGTGCCAAATACAACCAGCACACTTTGAGAATACTGATTCTCCTCAGTTAGTGTTTTGCTTCTGTTAAGGTTTGAGTATCACCAATTTAAAGTGTTATTCGCATACAAGAAAATATACTCTATAATTCATTCGGGATTTACTAAATTTTAACCTAATCATATGTTTTCTTTGGACTTTCTCAATTCTTGTAGGGACTTGTAAATTAAATATTTCATGTGAGAGTAGCAGGTAATTGACACCATTTAGTTTTGTTAACATGTAATCTTGGAGTTGTGAAAGTGATGTGAATTCTAGGTCAACACTCCCAAATCTTCTGGCAGCATGGGTCATATGTATGTGGCTAAGTAAAGTAATTTTTTCCGAATCATGATCCCTGGGCATTTTTCCTCTTTCAAAATTTACTTGTTTTATTTTTTTTTTTTAATCTGACCCATCAGTGTCTTAATATGTGTATGCCAGTGTGCCAGCACTGTCCCTTCTCCATAGACAAGTCAATGAAATTAATTTGGTTTACCTCTGAGAATTTACTTTGAAGAAAGCTGGAAAGTTGATTTTGGTTTTGAATATGACTTATCATCAAACTTGTAAAGGATTAACTTTGTTTTCAGTGTTTTAGATAATATTGTTGTATGTTGGAAACATAAAAAGTTCTTTACGTAAAAAGGCGTTACTTGGAATCTTTTAACTTTATTAACTCCAAGCCTCCATGTATTAGGTTGTTTCAGTAGATGTAATTAGATAATTTTATTATTTTGATATTTATTTGTATCAGAATTTATATAAACACTCAAATAAATATAAAGCTGTTTGGCAGAGATTTATATCTCATGTTTTTTACGCTTACCCATTTAGACCTGAAGTGAATCTTCCTTCTCTCCCCATATTTTATGGAGAAATTTATAAAAGAGAAGTATGCTTCTCTTTTTTTGGACAGTTTTCCTTAGAAGTTTGAAAAGGGAGGTTAGCTACTGAGATAGATGTTAGTTTCCATCCGTTGTGTGCATTATGTTACATCTGCATAATAAGCTGTCCGAAGTGGTCAGCCATCTGTAGGTGAGCAGAACATCAATGATACTTGAGGCTCACTTGTCTGTACAGTCTAATTGGGCATTTCTAATGTGAGACCAAGGTTAGTACACCCCTTGTGATGAGGAGAATCAGAGAGAGCCTTCAGTAGCTTAATAGTCCCTGTTAGTTGATTTTAGTAATATTAACTAAACCATTGGTTCACTGAATGGATATCTTGTTACCATGTGTCTTCTGGCTGGTAATCAATAGCTTTAGAGACCTCCACCTTTGAATGCTGAGGATCAATTTTGGAAGGAGTATGTAGCTATTTGGGGGCAAATTAACCTTGTGAATCTCTTGCCATTTAATCTTGCAAGATTCCTTCTGAACAGAGATTTCATTGCATTTTGTCCACTGGCTTGATTTCCTGCTGGATAGGGACAGATAAAGATGAACACCTCCTTCTCTCCCCTGTTGCTATATACCAAGCAAGCTACCAGCTTCATGCTGGGCCAAGAAAATGAATGAATACAATTAGTCCTTCAGGAGTCCTGGTCTTTGCAAGCTTTGGAAAAGTATATGGCAAAACCATGTACCTTTGAGAAAGAGTAAACATTAAAATATAAAATGAATGAAACATAAGAAAATGTTATAAACAGAATTTTGTATAAGGATAGCATTTGGTGTATAGCTTATTTAGTGTCCCCCCTCCACAGTATAAATTGTTTGCTTAATATCTTTTTAAAAAGAAGCCGCTCAATCTTCATTATTTTTGTGTTTGTTTTGAATAACTTCCAGTACAGCGATGATGATTTAAAAAGCTATGATATCTTAAGTAGTGAACCCATCTATGTTGACAGATTATAAATTATCAATTTTCTTTTCAGAAGCTGTATACAAACTATTAAAATAGTAGCTCTGATTAGAATGTCCATGTTGAAAAATAGGCCTGTGTGTCCCCAAGTACAGGAAGGAAGGCCCTGGCCGCTCACACTGGTCCTCAGTCAGGACCAGTCTTCTGAACTGAGAAAAAACTGCCTTTTGGTCCCTTGTGACGGATAATACCTTCATAGTCAGGTATAAAAAACTCAAGAGGAGTATAAGAAATGAGGTATTAATATTCACTTTTAGGAATGTGTCTTACGATAGTGGTCTTAGCTAAACATCAGTAAATTACTGTCTCTTTTAAGGGCCTGATTTATATTATTAGATTTATATTTTCATCTGCTTCTTCAGCTATATCCTGAGCTGTTTGGTAGAAAAATTTCTTGTGATTAATTTGAACTTCCAGTGTTTCTGAATGGGATATTACTCACTACTAGATCTGTTTCCTCTTAAATTTGTCTGCATTTATGTTTTCAAAATTAAGTCAGTCATAGCCAAAGCAGCAGAATGATGCAGAAACACTTAGTTTAAATTTAAAAAGTAATAATGCAAGTTTCTCTGTACCACAACTGTTATGCATAGTTTTCACTATAAACAAAAACATGCCTTATATCTTAGTATTCTTGATAATCTTAATGTACTTTGAAGGATTTACTGTAAACTACTGATATCTCTGCACTATTTTCTGAAGTATGTGTGGATATAAACTCTTGATTTTGTTGGCTTTTGAGTATCGTTTTCAAACAGTGAGCCGCGGATTTCAGTAAAAACATTATTTTAAAATACTGAAAACTTCTGGTTAAAGTTGTCTTGTTGCTGAGAGACAGTAGTGTACCACAGTGATGTTTAGCTCAGCTTTCATTGGGGTAGAATTCTATCATTTTCAATAAGGAAAAATAAACCTTTGTCATCTTTACAAATATCCTTCGTACAATTGACAGGTGACAGCTGGAGGAAAATGTTACTGTCAGGTCTTATTTTCCACTCAGTGAAAAAGAAAAATACCTTAGAGTGATTAAAAAAATCTGTTTAAACATTATTATAAAACATAGGAAATGTCTTTAATTTTTATGTATGTGTCATAAAGTTAATCTTCCATTTACTTCAGGAAGGTCAGCAAAGTGAAGTTCAAGGAGTAATTGTCTAACAAGTTCCAAATACAGTTGATGTGTTTGTAACAGGATTATCACTGGATATTTTTATGGGATTCTTTAAAAGATACCAATATTATTTCTGTCATTACTTATCAAGTGACCTGATTTTCATGACTGATGATCATTATTCTGATGTGAAGTGTAAGTGGGAATATTGGTCATGTGATATCTCTATGTGTATGTGTTGGACAATCATGTTAATAGCACATAAATATAGACCTTTGAAAAATTTCTTTGCTATTAATAATTTTAAATAACTGCACAGTGCAATCTATAGGTTTCTTTGTGGAAGTGCATGAATACATACTTGGAGATTAGAAAATATGACTAATTTTTTGTTTCCCGATTTAGGAAAGCTAGGATTTTGGCTTTCTGTAAAATCAGCGTTTTTCTTTCTCTCCTTCTTTTTTTTTTTTGTTCCCTAGAAGCAGCCATCTTGTTTTAAGACCGATTTTATTTCTCTCATGAAAATGGTTCAGCAATGAATATGGACGATAGAAAAGGACTAAACCACTTTATAATCATTTTGTCAGGACTCTGAATTTAAAGCTCTATCTTAAATTATTTGTGAGTTCATTAAAATACTCTCTGCTTGTATTTAGTTGTTAGAAAAGGATGTTTTAACTTAGTAATAGTATATTTTTAACTCAGGCATATTATATTTTTAAGCTTAAATTTTGGGTTGTACCATGTTTACATATGTAATTTTCTCTTGAAGTTTATAACTTACTCTTAATTTCAGTGTAATATATTAATAAACTCTATTATCATCCTCCCTCCTGATTTTCTTTTTCTGACAGTAGGAAGTACTCTTTTTTATTTGTTGATTGATATTTTTTTTCCATGTTGCTCAGCGGTACCAAGGATCTTTCTTTGGTAAGAGAGGTCTTGATAAAAATGTGAGTACCTCTACAAATGAAGCACTCAGGGTGCTTTAAGAAGCATTGTATAAAGTCAGAACCTCTTTGTCTCTAAAATGTAGGCTCTCTATCTCATTACTAAATCATTCTTGTGAATTCTTATAAAAATTCCTTTGGAAGTAAATTCTCATTTGTAATTAAAATTTATAAGAGTATATCAACTGAGTCTGCTATATTTTCCACTATATTTTGCATTTTTGGATGCATTTGGAAGAACATGTGGCCTAGTAAACTTTACCCAAAATTTATACTACACTTCTTGCTACTGCATCTGTTTGATGATGTTTGGGAACATTATTCGCATGTACTGCAGTAAAAACAGAACTTCCTTAAGATTAATTTCAGAGTAACCTAACTCAGTCTGATTAAACTGGGCACAGATTGAACACTACTTATATCCCAGAGTGTTCCAGTTCATTAGAAGTAGGATTTTTTCTGTGGTTGTAGAGACAGTATAAAGGCAATAAATAAAATGCGTGTTTTAAGAATGAATATGGACCTCATGGAATCCTTGTTAAAGTCCAGATATGAGTTGACAATTTTTGTACCAAGTAGCTTACCTCTGGTATCCATCACCCATTTTTGGTTGACTTTCTGGAAAAAACTGAGTTCTTAAAGTGACCTTTTGTTTTAAACGAACTAACAAATACTTTTGTTTTTTTCTTGGTGCTTCTAAGCTGTCAGAGGGCCCATTCTAAGTTTTATTAGTGACTTATTTATATATGTAGAAACTTTAGTTAACAATTAACTCTTGCCTCTTACTTTGAAAATACATATTATGAAAATAAATGAAAGTATTTTCTCTTTAAAAATGCAGTTTTGTGGTTGCAATAAAATCAAATCATGGCGTGCTTTGGTTGGATAATTATAGGGCAAATTGTTATCTAGATTTTGAAGGTGGTAGACATGCTGCCTGATGTTTCATGTTCCATAGGCCCCAGTGGGATATATGACTTTGTTGCATTTACTGAACTTTAATAATGTGTAGAGGACTTGACCTGTTGGTTAAGTTTTTATGGTATTTAATTTTATGGAGACAAGTGGAAATGGGAAAATAATTCTAAATATGGGGAAATGTTCCTTTGTGTTTGACAATTAGGTTAAACAAAGTGGGAGCAAATGAGCCTAGTTCCCCTTTTATTGTTTCAGGGCAAGAAAAAATACAGACAGATGTCGGAATGCGGGAGCTGTGACCTCTGCCCCACGCAGCATGGCTGCTGCCCGGGCACACAAGTGTCCTGAGCCACCATGGTAGCAGGATGCTTTTTTGAAGTGACTGACACTTTGAGATGGAGAACCTGAAATGGATTCTGTAGTTATTTGTAGTTCTCCAAAGTATCAGACTCTTTAGCTTCAATTTTAAGTTCCTCACCTTACCTTCTATGAAAACTGTTCCTTTGGTAAGACAGAGCTTTCATGACTTCTTGGTGGGTTCTGTGTCCCTGTGGTCACTGTCAGTCTTTGCCTCCCATAAAGTCCTTCATTGGCTTGGGATAATAGGAGAGGATCAGATGTATGGTTCTGCTCCACAAAAATGTTTAGCTTTATTAAGCTAATAATAAATCTATATATTTTTTATTAAAGACAGATGAAAGTCCTTTTCTTTCAGTCTCTGCTCTGCAGTCTCACCAGTAACCCCTGGGTTCAGACAGATCATTAATGTTTTAGATACTGTGGCATTCAGTGTTTTCTTCATCTATCTGTTTACCATTACTGCTTCAATAAACTTTTATGCCTGTTTTGGTAGTTTTCTGGCAGGGGCTCCATTTATTAAAATTTAGTGACCCAGCACTAAGAGGGGTGCAGTTCAAATAGTGGTGCTTCTGACAGAGTTTTGTGTCAAACTAGAGAAAATAATAGGGAAATGAAAGCTGCCAAAATGTGTCTCCCAATTACTAATTAATCAGGGGAGAAAGGACCTTCATGACAGATCTGGGGTCCACTGTGACAGCACCTCAGGGGAGGCTTACCTTTAAATACTGCATGAAACAAATTAAAGCAAGCCTCCGGGGATGGAGCACCCAGACACTTGATATCACAAGTACTATTTTTTTTTTAAGTCTCTGAAAAGCAAAACAAAAAACTGAATTTTTGTACTTTTCATGGATAGTATTAAAGCATAAAGCTGTTCTAAGGAGTATTTCCCTTGTTAATAAGCAATGCCTTTGTCCTTATTCACATTTGAATACAGATACAGTAGTATCCTTGGTTTTAGTGCTACCATAACCTTGTATACATACTGTTATTGCTGATAGAGTCTCAGGGAAACAAACATTTTTTCCTGTCATATGCCCGTTATCAATTATTTTGAGCATTACTATAATTAATGAGCAAAACTTTTTCCTCCACTGCAAATACATGTTTTTTGCTGTCCCAGAGGTTCTAGTCTCTTCTGGAAGTGTTTGCACTATGGCTGCTGGATCCATAATTAAATGCCTGTTATTAGTGTATTTTTTCTATAGCATTTACAGCATAAAAAGAAAAGGGTCTTGTATGGAACTATAGCTGTCAGGGGAACAATGAAGACTAATTACACACTCTGACATCGCCATTGTCAACTGTACTCTTGGGAAAACAACATGACAGTGTGTGTGTGTAGGGGTGTGTGTATATGTATACAGGAAAGTGTGTGTGTGTTACCCCCACACACATATACACACACACATCAGACATATCTCATGATGTAACTTTAAACTCTGGGTTCCCTGAAGGGGGAAAATACACACACACACACACACACACACACACACACACACACACAAAGGACAATCTAATTCAGTTAATTAAAAAGAAACAATTCTTTATTGGGGAAGGAGGGGCTCTTTGCTTTAGTATCCTGTGTAATATGGACTAAGAGAATCAGCAACATTTGTGACTCTGAATATCTCATTATTTTGAGTAGTATTTTGGAATGGTCTTGTCATTGACACATCTATGCTATTAATATATCTGATATGTCTCCTAATTATCACTTATAAATAATTTCTTCACTTAGCTCTAGATTTTTGTGTTGATACCAGCTATCTGAGGACTAATTGTTATTTCATTTATTGCAAAGAGCTCTCTGTCACTCTCTTTCCCTTGTGATGTCTTTGGCTACTTCACTGTCTTTGGGTCTGTCTAAAGCAGGTGGATTTGAGAAAGAAAACTAAAAAATTACTTTTTCTGTAACTTATGGGAGCTTTGATAAAGAAAGGCTGTGTGTGAGGCCACTGAATAACATGAGATTTTGGAATCAATTTTGTATTTCAATCATCCATGCCATCCCTGTTCTCTGGTACAACATATAATGTTTACATTTTGATTCCTTGGGCGAATTCTCTTCACTGTATTTAAAATAAAAGCCAAATGGGCGATTTTAGGAATTATGTGTTGATTTTAACTTATTTTTACAAAGTTTTCACATCAAAGCAATAGTATAGCTAATATCTATAAGTAATTATATATTCCTACCTTGAGTCTCTAAGAGTTGTAATTGATAAAGTACTTTTTAAGTGATAGGTATAAACAATGGGAGTTACAGGGCAGATTCAGAGATGAACAGGAGAGCATCTGTGCCCATAAGGAACTTGCAGTTTTGTGCAGATACAATTGTGTACATGCAATTACAGCGCAAAGTAGAAAATACTATATAAGAAATATTCATGTGTAGACTTATTGAGCAAAGAATTGTCAAGTGTCCACATGGGCCAGGTATTGTTCTCAGTGCTGGAGATATCACAGTGAGCTGTATGAACTGCATCCCTGCCATCATGAAGCGTCTTGAAGCATTCAGTTGGCAATTTCTAGATCACTGCTTCTCACACTCAAATCTGCACGCAAATCCTTTGAGGGTGAGTCTTGTTGAAATACATATTTTAATTCAGCAGATGTGGGGCTGGGCCCTGACCTTCTGCATTTCTAACAAGCTCTCACATGATATGGATGCACCAGGCCCGGAACTGCAGTGTGAGCAGCAAGGATGGTTCTAGATAAGGCACAGAGAGGGATTACTGCTGGTTCCTTATCAAGGACTCTTGGTTGTATTTGCTCTGTAGTTTCTAGATTGGCTTCATATTTGCATAATGAAAGTTAATTATCTTAAGGACTAGAAGTCTTCCTTTCTAGCCACTTTTCCCCAAATCTCAGACAAACAAAATAGATTTTTACATTCAGGGTTATGTACCATTAAAAATACACCACTTGTAAGTTAAGGAGAATCCTGTCATAAAAGTCCGAAGATATTTATTTACAAACCCTCCCCGGAAGTACTTTATATTGCAATGCTAGAATTAAATTTCAGAAACAGATTTTTTAACACTTCCAAATTTAAATTCATGTAGTTAAATGAACCCAAAATGTTCATTTTACATTCAGCATAGAGGATGACTAACAGTTTCTCTGCTCCTACTGGCTGGGTTTCTTGTGGGTGGCTTTCAGGAGCCTGCACTTCCAGTGGAGTTATAAATGACTTGGGGGGAATGTCTTTCTGTTCTCAAATTCTATGATGCTCATGTTCTTAGTGAGAAGTCTTTGTTTCTATGGAGTCCAGGAAGTGTAAAGTCTGTAAATATGCTTCTGCTTTTTCACAGCATATGCATATATATATGTATAACATATATATAATTGCTTTTACAAAATAAATATGTGATGCTTGTATTAGCAAAGAATGGAGCTAGTTAAAGTCAGATTACTCTGCCTGGTTACTTTTTGTTGTTGTTCTTCATTCTGTGTGAATAAATACAACATGACTAATCTCCTAAGTAAACTTTAAAGGCTGTGAAAGCGTCAATAAGTAGACTTATAAGCCAATATACCTCTATGAAATGGTTATAAAAAGGGAGATGAAACTATACTGTAAACCAGCTATATTTTTACAAAAAAAGAGGAAAAGGATGGTGAGTGCTCTTATTTCAAGTATCCTTTTGTTTTCATAATAATTTTTACCAACACTTTTTTATAGTTAATTATTGAACAGAAGCAAATCTTTTAAATTTTAAATCCTTGGTAAGTGGATTTAATGAAAACATTGGGCAGGGGGAGTATTAAAGATAGTAAATTAAGACATTACTGTTTGTGTTGTGCAGTTTATGTTTATACTTGCTATGTTGTAAATAAGCATACTGAGACAATGACTTTGAGGGGGCAGCCACAGTGTCTAGTTATGATTCAGGGAGATAAAGAAATGCAAGAAGATTCTGTGACTATGTGTGAACTTAAGTGGTTCCTAAAAGAGAAATGTGGTGTGTGCTTAGATAATTTATTAGGTTTAAAAAAATAGGATCTCTTTATTGATTAAAATGAAGTCATTTGCATATGTAAGCAATGACTTTGTTCAAAATGGAGCTGATACACCTAAGATTTGTGGTCATTGCTGTGTTTAGTTAAAGAAGATGCTTAATAATAAGAGTTCTAATGATTGTTTCCCCTCCCTTTTTTAAAAGGGGAGAAACACATTGAATGTTTTTTATTTTTAACTCAAGGTTATTAACACTAATTTGTCATCAGATTAACTGGTTGTAACCAGGTTTTTGGGTACACTGATATGTGTACTTTTGTAGATTGTTTTGACTGCATGAAGTAAGAGCATTGAGTTCATGTACTTTTTTTTTGTTTTGAGTTTTTGTAATAGCATCTGGGTGGGATAAAACTTTGGATGGGTTTGGATGCTGTACAGAGAGTGAGATATTAAAAAACCTGTGTCAGATTGGATTTTTCAATTGTCTTTGTTAACATTTTGTTGTTATATTTTAGACCTAGTTAAATTTTCATTCTAGTTGATTTGTACATAGGCCATTTATAGTGATGAATCTGAGCCTTAGTTTCTCCACCATAATAAATACAAGGCATAATAAATGTAGTGTATCCCTCAGACTTGCAAAAATTTAAAGGAAAGTGTATCTGACAGGACTTTATAAACTTAGAAAACCATTACAAAAAGAACAGACATTAAGAGGGTCACCTTATTTCTGTCCTGCATCTCACTTTATGATTCTGTGTGTTCTTATAAGTGGAATAGAAAATAGATTCTTACAAATGAAAACTTATTTCCAAAGCATCATGGAAGAGTTGCCTTTTTAAAAAATAGACTGAGTTGTATTATTTTACATTTATGTTGTCCCTGGTAGGCATGATTTATGCATTTATGTTGGATTTTCTTTGAAAGGAATTCACGTTTTAGGATTTATCTTGTGATTTCTATAAGAGTAATAATGTGTGAAGAATGACACTTGAGAGGCAAGTCTGCTAGGACCTTTTTCCCAGAAAGGAATTTTGATCTCCTTTGTAAAGTTGGTTAAGTTTAATGTCCTCTCGCCCCCTCTCAGTTTGTCTCTTCTATGTGTTTTCCTCTTTAGACTTCTAAAATGCTCATATTCTGCTTTGGACTTCACAGGTATAATGAGATATCTTCATCTTAAAGCAGAAATTAATGAATACCAACACCCTCCTAGAGAATACTCATATTTCCAGTGAGGAGCTTATTGAAGCAAATCAATTCTTTTCTGAGGCTGCTCCTTTCTGTCCCTGGGACTCTTGGATTCTTCTGAACACCTTTTAACCTTTTGATACCTCTGTGCTTAAAAAAACTCTTGTTATCAACTGCTTTTAAACTTAGTACCTATTAATTATATGCACATTAATGTTAGTAGCATAAATAGGCTATCACAGCATCTAGCTGAGAAAGGAAACGGAATTTGTCTGGGAACAGATTTTGGTGCATTGAAACCTGGGGAACACGTTCATGTCAGAGGGCCACTTTGCTGTGCAATTGTCTGCTGGTTATTCAAAGCAGGTTTCACTTCAGATGTTTATAGTTATTTTGGAGAACAGCACATGCGCCTGTTCCTTGTTTTAAAATTGCAGTCATATACTTACATAATTATTTTATAATGTTGTTTTACTCCTGAAGGTATAAACCTCACTTATGGCCCCCAATAGAAGGTACTAATTCATGAGGGAAATTACCACTGATCCTTACGTGCTGTACCCAGAAATTTAGTGATGGCTGAGGGCAGCACTTAGCCAGCAATAAAAATACTGAGTTCAGTGTTAGCAATACCAAAATTATTTGAAAGAGTACTTGAAACTCCACATCACTGATTTCCCTTAAAAAAAGTTTTTTAGTATTTAGAATTGCTGTGCTCGGTGGAATATTAGACAGACCTTTGTTCTTTATTATTTAATACCAAAGCGGGTTTCTTTCATCCCATAAATTGGAATTTAAGATTTGTTCAGGGAATGAGCTTGCTATGAATTTATTTCAAGTTTAAAACTTTGTAATTTTATGTTAGTTGGGTTTGGTGTCTGATGAATGAGTAATGGTTACAATCTCTCCCCTGTTTCAGGCTTCCTTTCTTGGCAGAAGAGTAGTCAAGAAGTTTTTAAATTTTGATGACTTAGTTATTGACACTTCGTATTATTAAAAATATAATTCTATATACTCTCATGTATCAGTTTAAAAGTATCATCTAGAGACTTCATTTCAGCTAGGCTGACTCAATATTTTTCTTCCAGGAGAGCATGGTGATTGGCCAAATGGAGTGTATAACAATTCAGTAATTCCTTAAGATGTTGAAATGATTGAGTTGCATTTTAATTTTTAGCTTTTATTAATATGATAGATAATGTAGTAAAGGTTGGAGCTGAACATATTCCAGTACATTTGATGAATTTAGACAAATATAAGAGAACAGGCCCATCCAAGTATACTTAACCTTTTACCTCAAAATTTTGGGAGGTGGGATAGTTTGACTTCTGTTCATTTCTCTTTGCGAAATGCCAAATTATGTCAATGTATTTTATATGTTTAGAATATAAAGATGAATTGCCTTTTGATACTAGGGTTGATGTAAGCTAGAATTTGAAAGTTTAGATAGTTGCAAATCCTCTTCAGTTTCTCTTGCTTTATACTTTTCAGATCATTTGTTTCTGTCTTTATGGAACTATTGTAAAATGTGAATGGAATGTGTAGTCAGGTCTTTCAGCAGAAAGAACACAGCCTACTTACTGATTTGAATGGAATAATGAGCAATTGGTTACAGCAGACAACTATGAATTTCTTTCCTCAGGAATCTGACTGAAACCTCTAGTAATTTTATATGGCCTTAGTCATTTGAGTAAAATGATTTCCCAATTGTTGCTTTAGGTAAGCTTTATGACAGTTGACTTAAAAAAATTAAACCAACTATGCAAATATAAAAATATTTACAGTTAAATAATTTTATTTTTAATAGATGATTTCTGCATTTAGCTGAACAAAAGGCGATGTGGGTCCACAGGAAAGCCCCACTTACTCCAGTGCGGTGTTAGGAACGGCTGTTAGTCCTGCCCTATCTCACCTCCCGCCTGCCATCTGGGAGGAAGCCACTTTCACTGTCAGAGAGAAAATGTGACTTTGTTTTTTCAGGTACTGTCTTCAAAGCCACAGAACACGCTTTGCATTATTGCTGAGATAGCAGGCACACAGACTAGCATTGACCATAACACACTCTTAATTCAGGGTGTTTGGTAATCACAACTTTTGGGACACATTTGAATGGGTCGTGTCCATAAGACACTTTTTGGAAGTCAGTCAAGGAGTTTGGACTCACTTCACTGGGGGCCCTCGCACACTGCTCCAGGCAGAGCAGGCCGACCCTGAGGGGGCCTAGGCCCAGAGGTGCGCAGGGCTCACGTTAGGTGGATTTGCACTACTGTCTGACAGGAGTCTTAAGACTGTAGTAATGTATCGCAAAGTGATTGGTTTTTCTTCTTATACGTTGCTAATTAGTACTGAAAGTCTAACCTGCTTTGTTGAAGAACTTCCCTTATTTCCTGAGAAAGTGATTTGGACAGTAATCTATTTACTCTATCTCTTCACCCCTCTTCTGCCTTGTTAAAATAAAACCTAGAAACCTCGGGGGACTCCCAACTGTTGAATTCTGCTTGGAAGGAGCTTTAAAACAGTGGCTCCAAACCGAAGTAAATATTGACTGGGGCTGGGGCTGAGGCCGGCTCAAAGCCGCCTATTGTTCCTCCTCAGTCAGCACCGCAGAGCCGCTCAAGTATGCATGTGTTAGGAGAAGAAAGGCTGCGGAGGGCAGTGAACAAGGGCCCACAGCTGAACTCGTAAGTGCGCCATGGAGAGGAAAGGGAAGCCGGCTACAAAGCCAGCGGGGACTTATTCTGGGTTACAGGGAATTGGGGAGATGACGTGCAAAATCACCGTCCGCCCTGTCAGTTGCAGAGAAGTTTAAGGTCCATGGAGCTATCTTGGTGGGTCCAGCTTGTCTCTGATTGAAACCTCCATGCCAGCAATGCTGTCTTCTCCAGGGCAAAGGAAATGTAGCGTTTTGGTGGGTGTGAAAGATAGGGGGTGAACCTGGATGCCAGCACAAACATTTTTCCTCCCTGCTACCTGTGCTGAGGCCCCGTCAACCGTTCCTCCCCCAGCTGTCACGTCGGATTACACACTCTCTTGGGTGTGCTAAGTGCTTCCACATCCCCGGGGTATCAGATGGGCGAGGAAGGACCATATGCCGACTAAAAGAAATTTCTGAAGTTCTGAAGAGGAGATGTGCTCATTATGTGAAAAATTAAAGAAAAAAATTTTTAAAAATTAAATCATTTAAATATGGAACAGATTCCCTTGTTTAAAGTTCAGTACTTTGAGCAAAAGCTGGCTGTATTTTTGCCATTCAACTGAAGAACCAAAACAAACAGCTGGCTGACTTATGTTTTAGTGAAAACCACCCCAGTACATTTACTAACTGGAAAAGTAAACATCCCTAAAAAGAAATTCTCATGTGTCCTGACTGCAAAGTGATTTTTAATAAATACACAGTAAAACCAATAGCGTATTTGGATTGTTATTCATTTTAAGTGATAGGGCAAGCATCCCTTCATCTTAAATGCTGGGTCTCCTGTGATATTTGATGGGAACATGTCAGTGCTAAAGACCACATGCAGGCAAATACCAAGACAATTAGAAAACTCATTAATTGTCAGGGCAGTGATCAAAATGTTCTGCTTCACTCAGGCCACTCATAAAGAACAACAAACAAATAATGCTGCAGGAGAGCGTGGAAGGCTGTGGACTGAGAGAAGGAGCATCTGTTCAAGGGTATCAGGAATTACTCCCTGGAAGAGGAATAATTTAGTCTAGGCCTTGAATGATGTGATTTTAATCAGAGCGGGAGAGAAGTCCTAGAAGAACTGCAGGGATCCATAGCCACAGGGATAAAGATCTGCTGGTTGTGACCTTGTAGATGGACTTGGGGGGTACACAGAAAGTAGTTAATTCAGAGTGAGGGGGTCCTCCAGTGCAAGCACCAGAAGCATGGGTCAGTTAGCCATGTTCTGGGGTATCACTGTGAGGCTCCGTGTCTGGTTTCAAGGGGGACGGTCATTGTGATGGGTTATCCTTTGTAATGGATGAAGTAACGGGTTTCTCCTGTGTGTTATAATTGTTCCACACTGCTGTGTATCTTAGCCACTCTGTAATTGCTGTGTAAATAGACTGAATATTAGAAAATGTCGAAGATATTCACATTAGGTTTGGTTATATAAATGGTTAGGTCGTGGTAAAACTCAGGGTAATTTTAATATTTCCAGGAGGAACCTGGGAGTGCTCTATTATATCGGAATTGTTTCACTGATTTATGGATTCAGTGCTTGTTATTAAACTTCTTATAAGCCACACCCCTGCCCATACACTGTTCACAAAAATCGTTAGCAGAAACTTACTATGTGAAATAGAAAAAGAAGAAGAGCAAAGCCCACCCAACAAACACCAGGCTGCGTTTGGGAGAGGCTGACGTCCGGGTTGCAGCCCACCTCTCTTCCCAAGCTGGCAGGGCTGTGATAAACCCTTCAGGCTTTTTGAGTCACATTTTCAAAACCCTCAGCTATATGAAGTCTTGGTGTTTACTCAGGTGAGTAGGAGCGGTTTGCTATTGCTTTAGCAGGCCACGGAAGTGCTTGCGTGCCCCTCCAGAAATGGAGGCATTTTGGAATAGTCCATGTATTGAGCATTTATTATATAACAAGCACAGTGTGACAGCTTTTAGGAGGGAAATACTCTGATGATCCTTGTTTTGCAGGTAAGAAAACTGAGTTTTATACACTTTGAATTTGGCTGAGAAGTGGCCCTTAAGCACTTAGCTGGCCTGCATGGAATGATACACTTTGCCTAAGAGAACTCAGTGAAATGTTGGCAGGTGACCTTGGGGCAGAATTTCCGAGGATGCCAGTGGAGGAGAACGAGGCCCTGCGCTAATGTGAAAGGAGGGTTAAAACTTCACACTTGCATTTCTTCTTGTTGAGCATTTAATGGACTGAGCAGGTAGTAAGCCACAACTGTTGCGCTCGCAGCAGGTAATTAGTAAAACCAGAGGCTAAATGTTTTGTAGACTTGTTCTTCTTAGCTAATTGTGAGTCCAGATGTATATACAGTGTGCATTGAATATGAAGAATAATCTGACTGCTCTGGAATTCTCAGGCCACCTGGATGCTCTCCTCTGCATTCAGGTGAGCTCCATCCTGAGGGCTGACCAAGGCAAAAAACTATTTTTGAAAAATAGCAGAAGAAATTCTGAATGTTCTTTAAATAAAAGTTTCAAAGTTTTAAAATCATATGGTCAGGAAATTTTCCCCTATATTTAATCTGAATTCCTGCACTTCCAGTCATTTTTGGCTTGCATAATAACAATATAGATTTACTTACATTTTAAATGCCGCTTTGGCCAAGTCCAAAGTAAACACATTCTGAGCAAGAAATAACTGTATTTCAAGCTATAGGGAACAGTATGAGTGCTTGAATGGACTCTATGTTCTTTTGTGTCCCAAATCCAATCCCCCATTTCCCTTCTTGTTTCTTCCTTCATCACAGGAGTTTGGCCCTATATAGCTTAACAGCCTGTAAATTTTTCCCGATTAGTTTCAAAGACAAAAGACTCCTGATACGATGTAGATGGATCAGGTTCCCAGCTAATCTCCGGGGAGACAACTGGAGGGGGAAGAAAGACTTTTGGCACCTTATTCATTATGGACATCTGCTTTGCCAGACTAACCAAGGTCTTTTAGTTGAAAGGTGTGCCTGGACACGTTAGGTGATTCATCCTTCACGCACTGCCCTTTGTGCCTCTGAGTGGAAGTTGTCACCCCACCTTCTGATTCAATTGTTTCCATAAATAATGTTGGTAGTGGGTCATCCCATACTTGGTGTGTGCTCTCTGCATCCTTGTATGTGTTCTGTTCCCATCAGCTAGATTATAAGATTCCTGAGGTCAGGGATTGTGGTTTACATTCAGAAACACTAGACACAGGGCTAGCCCATGATGGTTAAGAGTGAAATTCCGGGTACAACTCTCAGCTCCTCCACTAACTACATGCTGTGGAGCTGGACAAGTTCCTTAACCTTTCCATGATCCATCTTCCTCGTCTGTAAATGAGAATGATAATGTGCCTATCTGATGGAGTCACTGTGATGATTAAATGATGTGTTACTTTAGAAAAATGTCTGGCACATGGTATGCGGGTAGTGTTATTAGGTGGGCCAAAAAGTTCATACAGTTTTTTCTGTGTAGTGTGTGGTTGTCTTTAACTTCTTTTGAAACAGTTTTCTTAGATTGTATTGTGACAGCTGTCATATCAATGTACATTTAAAAAAAATCACAATTGTTGAATTTTTGTGTAGCCATTTTAATATTGAAGATGGAGAAAAATGTGCAACATTGTTGGCATATTATGCTTTATTATTTCAAGAAAGGTAAAAGCGCAACTGAAATGCAAAAGATTTGTGCAGTGTGTGGAGAAGGTACAAAGTGTTTGTGAAGTTTTGTGCTGGAGACTTCTCTCTGGAGAGTACTCCACTGTCAGGTAGACTAGTTGAAATTGATAGTGATCAAATTGAAACAATTGAGAACAATCAATGTTCTACCATGTGGGAGATAGCCAACATGCTCAAAATATCCAGATCAATAAAGTTATTGGTGAAAATGAAAAATATGTCTTTTATTTTATGGAAAAAACTAAATGGACTTTTTGGCCAATCCCATAAATGTTAGCTAATAAATACTTTTGAATGAATTTCTGTATTTTTCATTATCTCTTTACATGCCAAAAAAAAAAAATCTTATAATGGTACAGAGATGTGTCAAGGGCAGAGCTTTGACTAACTTCGGAGTTAGGTGGCCTGGGTTCAAATGCTGACTCTTTTCTCTAGCTCTGTTTCCATTAGTGTAAAACTGTGAGGGTGTATAGTGTGTGACAATCAGTGAGAAAGTAAATGCATACAAAATGCCTGGTGCATAATATCCCCTCAGTGAAAGCTCTAGAGAATTGTTATTGTTCTGATTAATTAATTTGGAGAATTAATCACTTGAGTATTGACCTATAAGATATATTTTGTGCCCATAGACTTCCTCCCTTCATTTCATTTCCTTGTCTGCCTATTGCCAAATGTTTTGATAACCTAACTGAACTCATGTGTTAATTGTGTGAAAATTCTCCTTTTTGGTTTTGTCAGTTTGAAAAATAAGAGTAAAATTGTTTAAAAAACACTAAGGTCTGGAGTCAGCTAATATGGATGTCACTTTTTCTTCTTTATCAAGTAGATGTTTGACCTTAAGCAAATCGCTAAGTGCTCTGGGACTCTGTTTTTCTTCTTGGTAATTGAATTAGTTGATCTCTTTGGCTAGAGCATCTGAGACTGAAGCTCTGAGATGTGTCCAGGCCTTGACACTACTTAGCTGTTTAACTTTGCACAAGTCATTGCATCATGGTCGCGTCCAGTTTCCTCATCTGCGAAATGAGAGGGTTGTTGCTGTTTGGCAGGTCATTTTCAACTTCATGAATCTTCTAGTTTCTTTGACTTCCTTCGTTAAAACATATAATTCACCCCCCCCTTCCCCGTATTGTTTTATCAGGTCAAGGGAAGTAATACTTATGTATCTACAACAAGTGTAAATTTTTGAAAAGAACACACAGGTTAAATTTTGACGTTCAAATATGACTTTAAAGATGATTTTAGCAGTTTTTTTTTCTGTGTTAGTTTAAACATGATTTTAAAGATTTATCTGGAAAACCACATTGAAGTTGTAGTTAATCAGTAAGAAAATAATGTTTAACATATATTCAACTGTCCAAACTAGCTAGACACCATCATTCGAGTTGATGAGTCCAATCATGAAATACGACAGGAGATTTTGACTGAATTGTGTCTGATTACACTCTCAATTTAGTGCAGCTCTAAAAATTTAGAAGAGATTAAAAAAATGTCTTAAAAGAAGGAAAAGCAGAACTTGGATTAAGGAATATTTCTATTTCATAGGTATAAGATCTGCCTTAAGTTGATTTACTGAAACTGTTTGGTTTTCTTTGTTTTTTTCCTTTGCTGTTGGGAAGAAATATGAAGTAGAATAGGGTAGATTTTTAGAAAACCAGATAAATGTGTAAGTATTGGAACACAGCATAGCATATGCAATATAAATCTCTATCATGTTATATAAGTATGACCATTAACAGTCTTTTGTCCTTTTCTTACATAGCTCATCTAATTTTGCATATTTGTTTTAGTGTATGATTATTAAAAATTTATAAATGGCCTTGGCTGATGTAGCTCAGTGCATTGAGCGCAGGTTGCAGGCTGAACGGTTGCTGGTTCGATTCCCAGTCAGGCACATGCCTGGGTTGCAGGCCAGGGCTCCCGGTTAGGGGTGTGTGAGAGGCAACCAGATATTGATATTTCTCTTCCTCTCTTTTTCCTTCCCTTCCCTCTCTCTAAAAATAAATAAAATCTTTAAAGAAATCTGTGAATGTTATGGTAGACTTTATATTATGAAATGACCATTTCAAAAATTACTTTAATAATCAGTGAAAACCTAAGTGGACAAGACATGCTAAATCTTTTTTTTTAAGAGTTTATTTATTTATTTCGAGAGAGAGGGGAAGGGGAGGGGAAAGAGAAGTAAAGAAACATCAGTGTGTGGTTGCCTCTCACACACCCCCATCTGGGGACCTGGCACACAACCCAGGCATGTGTCCTAACCGTGAATCGAACTGGCGATCCTTTGGTTGACAAGCCGGTGTTCAATCCACTGAGCCACACCTGCCAAGGCAAGACATGCTAAATCTTTAAAATAAGTTCCAAGATGCCATTTCATTGTACAAGAAAGAATGATTCAGCCAGAAAATCAATTAAAATGTTAAGTAAGTTATTAAAGGCATTTGCCTCAAGATGATGGTAAGTGTAGTGGTAGGTATATAAACAGTAATGAGCAATTATTAGCTAACTCACTTGTTTCATGCCTTCTTTGCATTTCACTGACCTGCTTACAGAGTAGAAATTGTTTGATTTATTTGGAGACACCTGGCCCACTTCAGGGTCTTTTTTCTCCACAGTTTCTAGTCAAATCATTCCTGGTCAGTTTTGTGGATAGATTGGACTAGATTGACCCCATCTCCTGTGGCAGTGTGGGTTTTCAGTTGGACTAATTGCCATCCATCACAGACCATGAAGATGTGTCCTCTTAGAGGCTAGGTCTTATTCTCACCCACGTAGATTGATTTGTGAGTAGTAACTATTACCAATAGTGGGATGTGTGTTCACCAGTGTGTCTCTGCTTTTAAGTAATTTGTTGGACATGAGCTTAATGTTTTTCATTCCCTTGTTACGTAATAAAAGCCATCTGACTAAATTTAAGAACCTGAGTTTAGTTTTTGGAGAATCTGTTTTTTTTATTAGATTGTAGTTTTGTAATCTTTATCAGAAAGAGTATTAAAGTAGGTTCATTTTGCTGATATTTATGTCCAGTTAACAATATAGTTATGTTTATTGAAAGGCATTCTTAAAATAATGCTAATCATGGGATTAGGATTTTAAGTTGTTTTTTAAAATATATTTCTAAATATTTATTTATTTATTTATTCTTTTAGAGAAAGGGGAAGGCAGGGAGAAAGAGAGGGAGAGAAACCTTCTCGGACGGGGGCCCTGACTGAGCAGTGAACCCACAACTTAGGCATGACTCCTGACTGAGAGTCGGATCGGCGACCTTTCAGTTTGTAGGATGATACCCATCCAATTAAGACACATTTGTTTCTTTATTAACAAATACTGAGCTACTATTAATCCATTATAGACGATTGTACCCATGATGCCATTGTGAGATGCTGGAGAAAGTGTGTATGTAATAGATGTATACCTCCTGAAAAGTTTGAGTGCTCAAGGTTCCATCATTACATAAAATAGAAAATCATTGGTATTAGTTGATATGCAAAACAAATTGTTTTATTTGAATACACATATAATACATAAACTGCATTTTATCTTATTTACTATGTCATTTGTTTGTGTTTTATGTTGTTATCAGAGAAACACCATCACAAAGATGCTATTTTTGGGAAAAAAGTCAATAATTTGTGTTATAGGTTCTCTTTAAGCATTTATGTAATATTTGACTTAAACATGCTTATTAGCAAAAGTTCCTATTCCAGTGGAATTTATATAATAAAATACTATTTCTGGGGGGAAATCCTACACAGTGAAGCTTTTTCAGTAAGATTTTTTCACATTTCTTTGGAATCAAGGAAGTTCCGCCTTAAGAACCACTTTCATTGATGGCACCCACTGGTAGTAAGTAGTAGTATTCCCCACTGCTACCCCCATGTAAATCCTTGTTTCTTTAGAAGCAGTAGTTTTAATGTTCTCTCAGCTACCTCATTCAATATGACACACACAACATGAGTGAATGTGTGTGACCCTCCCTGTCTGTTTACAGGGACACCCAGGAATGCAAGTTGATTTAAAAAAAAGAGAGCTAGCCCCAAAATGTTTAATTAGTGTCCTCCTCATTACCCTTTAGAATCCCTCCCAGTAACTTCTCACCTCACTAAAGATGACATTCCACCAGATACATAGTAACTGTCTTGGTTTGAGGGGGCCACACGTTGTTAATCCTTTTGTTTACTGTAGTTGGCATAGTGCTTGGCAAACAGCAGGTACTACTTTTTAAAATAAGAGAATGATAATGCTGTTAAGATTTTGCTCATCTTTCATTTCATAGAAAAGGAGCTATGCTCTAGTTAGCCTGTTCTTATTGGGTGTTGTAAGCCACAGCTAACCTATGATTAGCAGTGTAAGTAGATCCTTATTCATTGTTTGTCTCAGCTGCACTGTTTGGTCTCATCCTTTTAGGTGTTTGAAGAGATGGATGGATGATGGCAAAACCATTGGCAGGATTCAGGCCACAGGGAAGGTGTGGTCAAATGATAGGGGGTTCTCCATATTTATCTGGAGAAAATGGTAATAGAGATAGATGATTTGGTCAAATCATCTCAGGGTGGTCCCTTAATGATGCTTGTTGGTTTTTTTTTTTTGTTTTAGCAATCTTCTAATCAAGAATTGCATTTCAAAAAATTGCTAACACTTAAACATTTAGGGCTATTCTCTATAGACTTAATGACTTTAAGTATATGCATTGTCCATATGATATAAGAATAACATTTCCCCCCAAAGCCCTTTTGAAGTGAGATTTAGACAAAACTAATTATTTGGTCTGGTGTTTTAGGGCAAATTTAATGACAGGCCCAGATGGACTTGATCCAATATATTATGGGCAAACTGGGGAAGGTGGCACTGAAAGCACTGTCACACACAAAGGTTTGATAGAAATGGATTGGGTGGCATTGTTAACACATGAATAGTGATGCCATTTAGGGGGACTTTTAAACAAAATGCGAACGGGAGTATAAATTTAAATTTAGTCAGCTGGGAAAAATGCTTTTCATGAAACACAAGTGTACATTTTAGTATTATGCCTGTAAAAGGTGGCTAGGAAAATACTTCTACAAAGCAGATTTAGTTATCTTTCTGTCTGTTCTCTCGTTTAGAACTTGTCACATAGTAGACATTTTATAATTATTTTCTGGATGAAACGCAATCTTAAATTTTTTATCTTTAAAAAACAGTCTTTTAGAATTTGTTGAGGAGATTCATTTTTTAACTCTTGAGTGTCCGCTAGGTGTTAGGTACTGACTGCATAATTGACAAGCTGTGTTTTTGGATGGCAAAGTAAACAGTTCTTCATGAGTAAATAACTGAAGGCATCTGTTTGCTTTGCTTTACAGTAAAAAGTGCAAGTTTCTGTTGACATCTGAAGTTCCTTGGGATAAAATTGCTTTCCCCTATTAATCAACCTTTTTCTGTAGGCCATGCTTTGTTCATTAATGTGTACAAATAATTTTTAAATGAAGCAAAATGTTCTCATCGTACTTTTTTCCAGATTTCTTTTCTCTCTCTTTGCTTAAAAGTAAGCACTGCAGTTCGTCTGGAGGTTACAGGGAGGTAGCAGATAGCAATGTGATGCTGGGCAAATCGGAGCCCACGGAACCATTTCTCTCTGACGGAGGATGACAACTGCAGGTTTAAGAAGTCATCCCCTCATTGTCTCCCGCACAAAAACCTTCCGCCTGCGTCTTTCGGCTTGTATCACCACTTCTAAAGGATCCATGGGCAAACTGCTGAATTTTTATTAATCAGCTTAACTTAATGAGATGAAAAGACCTTTTCAAAAGAATGGAGGGGGGAGAGACTGATACTGAGAGCTACTCTAATTCTTTTCCCTGAAAAAAAAAAAAAAAGAAAAAAAAAAACCTACAGCATTTTCCTCTCAGATTTTTAGGAAAGATGTATTCAGTCCTGTTTCCAGGTAATTGATCTAGATAGTCTTCCTAATTTTCATACACTTTTGGACATTCCCTAGCTATGTGCTGCCTTTATTATTATTTTTTAAAGAAAGTAGACAGCTATAAAGAAGAATTAAGGAGAGTTGAGGCTGAAAAATACCTTTGGGAAAAGAGGCAGGAAAGCTTAAGCTGATAAAACATGACTTTTTTGATGGGGTCTCTGTTTGGATAACTTACCCTTGTCTAAATTCTTCTCTCTTCCCCTGCTTCCTGCTGCCCCCCTCCTCCTCCCTCCGCCCTTGTCAAGCCTACTTCATAAATGGTAGCAGCTGGAGATCTTTTAGTGGCATTCAGGGATTACTTCCCTTTGGGGTTTTAATAAGCCCTGATGCTTGAAACACAGAAAAGACGCTTCTGGAGACAATCACCATTCAGGCTGGGGACTGTGGACCCTTTCAGGGCGCAGATGGTTGTGTCCAGGCAGAACCCCAGGCTGCACGGAGCGCAGCATATCACTGCAGCAGGGAGTCCGTGGCCTCAAAGGGTAGACTGGAAAGCAGTCAACAGGGGATGGATTTCAGTGCCCTCAATGGGGGGTGCTTCCCATGATTTCGCAACCCACTTGTCTTCTGCTCCCTTAAATCACTGGATCTGAATCTGTGACCAGCCAGAATTGCCACCACTCAAGTCGCATGGTCCAGAGCTTATTAGAACCACCATGGTAGGGACACTAACTGACATGGCAAGACGGTGACCTCATTCTTAGATCTACTGAGGTGCCATGTAAAGAGCTAAGCCTGTTGGAAGTCAGGTGGTGCCCAATGCTTCAGGGTGAGGAGTATATTACTGCCTCTTAATTCCTTTGGTAGTATTCATCTATTACCCAGAAATTTATCCTAATACGTGGTTTTAAAATTTTAGTTCTGAGAGTGAATCAGGAAAACTATATAAACTCTATGTCCCATGTGTTCTTCAAGTTCTTATAATTTAGTTTTTTAACATTTGTTTTGTCTTTAGGTGGGGGAAATCGTAGACAAAATGACATTTTTAATGTCACATTGAACATGAGTGTCTGTCTTCTCATCTATGGTCCCTGAGATTTTTCTCCCTTGTCTCCCTGAAAGGATTTCTAGAAAATCTCCACGTGCCAAGGAAAAACATGGCCACACTCCATATCTTCTTATTCTCTACATTTTGCACATGTTAATTTTCCTTCTCTCTCTCCATAACATCTTGACTTCATTCATTCAGGAAGGTAAAAAGCACACATGTTTCAGAGGATGTTCTGACTGCCCAATTATGTGATGTTAGTTAGACGTCTCATGGGTGGCAGGGAGAGAACCCCTGTTTTAGAGTGTTGGGAATCAGGCCATGCTTAACATTCCTTGTCCTTTTTAACACAAGTGGGTAGAGAGTCTCATTGGGTAGATTCCTGGACATAGGAAATCAAATTGGTTATGATTTTAGTAAAGCATTGAGTGATGGTGACAGAAAATGCCTTTCAGAGTGCCATCTGGGTAGGCCAAGCCCACTCTGTCTTATCTCCACTTTATCCAGCTCACGGCTTTTAGACAGTGTCCTTTGACACTTTCAGCTGGGGAAAGCGAGAGGGTGGGCAGTCACTGGGGTTGGCCTGGGCTCAAGGTGGAGCTGGAATGTGACGGAACAGCTGTCCTTTGTCTGGGTGGACAGTCATTGATTTTTCAATACTTGGGTCTCTTGATGGCATAAAATCCCATTTGTGCCCTCTTAGATTAAGGTTAATTTTTGTAGTAGTGAGTGCAAATGCAATGAACAGATGCTAAACACTTGCTTTGGCTTTTATATATACTCTATACTTTTAAAATGAAATTTAATTAAAAATTAAATGCATCATTAGGTCATAAAAAGAAAGGAAAAAAATCCCAGAATTGAATGTATTGCATCACATAAAATTGTGGGTCCCAGTGAACCTGGGGAGTTGATGTATTAATAAAGTTCATAGATAAATGTGAACTGACCATTATTAATTAGATTTTGTTGTTTTTCTCTTCTTATAATTTGTAACCTTCCATGGTCTTGTATAATGATTTCCTGAAACTATTTTAACGGTAATCAAATAATTATAAGGATTGGAAATTGATGTTTATTCATTTTTTAACACAGCGATCTTCAACTGGTGTGTTGCAAGAATTTTTAAAACTTGCAGTACCTGCTCTGGCTGGTGTGGCTCAGTGAATTGAGTGCCGGCCTGCAAACCAAAAGGTCACTGGTTTGATCCCCAGTCGGGGCACATGCCTGGGTTGCAGGCCAGGTCCCCAGTAGGGGGCACGCAAGAGGCAACCACACATTGATGTTTCTCTCCCTCTTTCTCCTTCCCTTCCCCTCTCTCTAAAAATAAATAAATGAAATCTTAAAAAAAATACAGTACCTGACTGTTTAGTCAGGGGCACTGATCTCTTCATCCTTAGATTGTCAAATAAATAATGACAAGAGCAAACACAACAATAGCTGTCTGGTGTGAATAAATCAAAATTATACCTATTTTTTGTCATCGGCAAAAAAATATAATTTTTGGTGTGCCACAGAACTTTAACTCTTTTTTTTTTTAACTAAAGGGGAAAGGAGAGAGAAAGAGGGGGAGAACCATAGAAACATCAATGTGTGGTTGCCTCCTGTGCTCCCCCAACTGGGGACCTGGCCCACAAACCAGGCATGTGCTATATGACTGGGAATCGAACCAGCGACCCTTTGGTCCACTGAGCCACACCAGCCAGGGCTCTGCAGAGCTTTAGTAATTAGTGTATGTGTACGATGAGTTGAAAATGTTTGAAAATTGCTGCTCCAACACAATGAAAATCAGTGTTCAAAGTTTGTTGGAGCTCCACTTTATATATACATACATACATACATTTTATACATATATTTTATTTATTCCTATGTAAGTATAAGTAGGTGTGTATATAGGCTGCTGGAACTCAAACTAAGAGATACAAAGGAAGTGACTGCGGCGTGGCTCACTCAGGTGTGCCCAGTGGCACTCCCAGACTGTCTTCTGGGGAGGAGGACACATCCAAGTTTTCTGGGAGGTTTGTGATTGACCTTGCATGTGGCAGTATTTTCATTTGTCTTTCAAAGTATCTGTGTAGTGGTTACCTCTGTGGTTAGGAAATCATTTGTAGCTTAGACTTGTAACGCTGTGAGACAGTCCACTCACCTGCAGATAATGTTTCATTAGCCTCTTTCAAATTGACAGGGCTGGCTGCTTCCATGTATTCCTCTGGTGAAGCTGAATGATCGCTCTGTTTGCTTTCTACCTTCTTGTTACAGGTCACTTTCAGTAAGGATTCTCCCCTCAGGCCTTATTAAACTAACAACCAGATAAATAAAAGATAAATAAACCAAACTTCCAAATCAGGAAGAAGGGCACTGTAGTTCAATGGGAAGTAGTAGATAGTAACTATACCACAACCTGATGTTTCTCTTACCAATATGTTTGGGAAATGCTGGAGTAAAGAAATGACATGAAGTCTGAGCCTTTCAGTGCCTTTAACAGATGGATAATCACTGACAGGCGAAGAGGGAGAAACCTAATATGTGGCACATCCCAAACCTGCTGACTATTTAAAAATACAGAATTATTCCTTACTGCTAGATATATATATTGCTTCCAATTTTTTGATAATGTGACACATAAGTAACTTTTTTTGGCTTAAAGCTTTCCTCATATTTTGCTTTTACTCTGAGTTAGAGTAGTAAGATTATTGGGTCAAACAGCATTAACATTGTATAACTCTTGGCAATAGTGTCAGATTGCTTTATAGTTTAATTATACTCTTACCAGAACTTGTTTTTTAAAGAATCTCATTTAATAAACAAGAAAGAGCTGTTGTTTTAATATACATTTCTCTGAGAATCAATAAGTGAGATGAGGTGCTTGCTTATTTATTTGCTCACTGATTATAAAGGCACTGGTAATTGGTAAAGCTTGCTCTTATTAACCTGTGCCATTAGAATAAAGTATCGCTGCGCTGGATCGGGCCCTGCGCTTTGCTCCATTCGTGGTCTGCACCACGGCCTTTCTTTTTTCCATCACATCCCCACCATACCCTCTGCCACATCCACCCTCCTTCCACCCCTACCCTGGCATCACCACTGTTGTCCGGGTCCATGAGTTCTTTCTCTCTTTTTTTTCTTTTTTGCTCAAACCCTCCCTCCCTCTAGCTCCCCCCCCCCCATTCACAACAGCCTTAAAATTAGAAAACATTTACAATGGTCCTAATATATACCAATCTCTTTTCAAGCAGTGCGCATCTGTTAAGTTGCATAATTTGCATAATGACCCGATGCATTAGGTTGGATTATCACCATCTTCATTCTGTAGATGAGGAAACTAAGACACAGGTTGAATCTGGTGATGAAGGTTACACTACTAGGAAGTGGCAGTGCAGATTATAAAACCAGGAGGTGGGGTCCACAGGCGGTGCTCTTAACTCGCACAGTGCTGTCTCTGCTACTGCGGTTGTGCAAGCAGGTAGGTGCTGTAGTATGAACTTACTGAATGAGTGCTGCTGTCTCACTCCTGTCCCCTGCCGGTTCACAAAGCGGGTGTGAGGCAACTAAATGATAATGGACAAAATGCAATAAAAGGTGAATCATCAAAAAACCCAAAGTAGTAATATTTTAGAAAGTGTAAATGATATTCCATATTTTAAAATCCCAGCTGATGCATGTTATGTCTGTGAGGACATAGGATGGAGAGAAAATAGGAGAGTGTTAGATGCTCAAAGTAATACATTGTGTTTTCAAAGAAACACCTTTATAACTGATACCTGAATTCTTCCCATGTGCAGCGCAGACTGTATGCTTCCATAGTTTCGCACATGTGAGCATCTTCGATAAGATTCGTTGTATGGGTTGGACAGTAAGAGCGATCCCCTAAAGGCAGTTTTATAATTAAAAGTACTTGAAATGCAAAAATGACCTAAAAAAGGTAAACTGTTAGCTTAGTTATTTTTTTCCTAGGGGCTTTTAAATTTTAAAATGTTCATATATGCATATATATGCACATGCATGCACTCATATCATGTTTTTCTTCTATTTTGAGGATTTCCACTAAAAAATAACTTACTCATCTACATTTTTAATTCAATAACTCATACTTGAAAAGCAAAAAAAAAAAAAAAAAAAAAAAGTCCTGTGCTGCTCTCCGTGAATATTTGTCCTGAACCCTTCTAATCATACACTTGCTCCCTCGGAGCATTATTCATCTCCTGTTAGCGTTCTCCCATGAACTGAGAGGTAGGTTTGTGATTTTCTTGACAGATGCTGGAAGCAGGATGGAGTCACAGGACTTCTCGTGTCATTCTAAATATTACAGATTGAAAAGACTTATTTTAACCAAAAAGCTTTTTGGAGGAATGGGTTATAGATTTGAGAGGATATGGCAATAATTTTGTTTTTTCCAGACTTTTGATTCCCCTTAAGATTCTATAAAGATTTTATTTTTTGGTTATTGTTTGACAAAAAGAAAGTAACCAATGCTGAACGTATTTACTGTTGTTGGCTTTATGGAAGAAATTTAAGCCTCCCACATAAAATTTAGGGATAGAAGCTTTGCTTAGTTCAGCATTTAGGTATTTGTCGTGGTCATTACTGGCCTGAGTAAAATAAAATAAACAAAAAGCAGGCAAATTTTAGAAAGATTTATAGTAGGATATTCTTATAAAACCAGAAAGCTTAAAAATCTGGTTGATTTAAACCAGAGATGCTTGCTTTGCTCTCAGATATTTATGAAATGCTAAATGCTTTTCGTGGCTCTTTCCTGATGGTTTACAGATTACTGGCTGGTATCAGAGCCATCACGTCCCCCCACCCCTGCCCCAATGCCAGAACCTTACAGCCTTCACAGCTGGTTATTATGGGGTCATGGTTGCCCATGTTTCACTCTTTCCCCTTTAGATAGTCTTCATAGAGTTTAGCTTTTAAAAGAGGTGTTGTTATGCAAAACTACGTACCTTAGGCCATCCATATTAGAGAACATGGTTCCGTCTTCTTGATAAAAATTTGATATGATATTCTGTTGTTTTAGCTGTAATAAATAATATAATAACATTATATAATATAATTATCTTAGCTGTAATAAATAATATGATAATACATTATTACAGCTAAATAATAATTATGTATTTATTAGTGTAATTATATAGCAACTCTTCTGGAAACAACTATCTCAAGGTAAATTTATAAATTAAATAAGTTTTTTTATTTCAGATTTTCCATTTTATTCGTAGCTCCAGTATCCGGGAGAGACTTATATGGCATTTGGCTAAAACTTTTCATGGCTTTCTGAAGTTTCTCACAGTTTTGAATTATTAATATACAAAGGATGAGATAAAGCATTTCCTTGCATTGAATTTGAACATGCTTTGTGCTTTGGGCTCTGTGAAATATTAAATTCTGTTTGCCATCTTTGCAGGAAAACTTACGCACACACATGGAAGGGATTGAGGTCATGGCATCTTAGTTCAAGGATTTTTTATGCTCTTTTAACAGTAATGTTGATCTGGAATGTGATTTGAGAGTATATGAGTCACAAATATATATATATACACACACACACTGCACAGTACAAATACATATATAAAATATATATGAAAATATTTTCATGGTAGTTTCATTTTTAACATTAGTTGAGGACCATGTAAACTGCTTGTGGTCTGAAGCTGTGATTTCAGAATCAGTCGTAGCCTGTAGCCTGGAGTATTTAATGTGACTGCGTACATGACGCATTTAAACAAAGAAGTTTTGAAGCCCTACAGAGGATAAGAAAGAGGGCAATGATATTTAAAGCATTGATGCTTTTAATAATATTTCCTGCCAACATCCTTTAGTTTTTATTGACCCTGAGAAGTTTCATTTACTTTTACTAACCTGGACTCCACTGTCAGTGTGACTGCACAAAAATGAGTTGATACATCTTCATTTCTTAATGAGGAGTCTGGTGCGGTCTTAAATGTAGTGAACCCTCTCCCTGTGAGGATGTCTGTTACCTAAGGCTCAAAATCTATCATAATTACCGTTTCTCTTAAACACCCATCATTAAGAAGTGCACAAAATGCTTGCCTTAAAAGGATACTTTCATGGAGATTGCTTCTTGGGTATGTGTCAGCACAAAATGAAATCCCTGGGTTAAGAAAAAAGAAGCACTTACACGTTGAAAAGTGGTGAAAAATCTACAAATTCAAATACTGCTGACTGGAGGCAGCTAACTGAAGGTTGCCCGTCGGTGCAACCACAGAGGCAGCTAACTCTGTGCCTGTCTGAGATGTCCAGGACAGCTCCTCTCACTGGTGGTGGTGGGTCAGCACAGAAAAGCAGGAACCCATGACTTGAGACGTAGCTTGTTTTACCTAGACAAGAACATACATTCAACTTCGGGTCCAAAATTAGAAGGAGTTGGCTCAAAGCAAAAATAAAATAAAAGCAGTCATACATTAAAATAAAAACTCTGCATCATGATTTATTGACTTTGGCCATATCAATTTGCTAAATCATATGGATGCGATTTAAGAAGAATGTTATTTTAAGAAGCTTTGCTCCCTTTTAATTTGACATGACTAAACCTGAAGCCTTCTGGAAACCACAGTTCAAAATGGTTTTTCCCCCTAGAGTTTTCATCAATTTACATTTAGAAATGTAATATTAGCTCTCATGTAGACTAAAGATTAATTTTGGAATATTTCTAGATAATGGGAGCCTCATTCCAAAATTGAAGTTGAGTATCATTTGACATGAATTAACTGCTGTTCTCCTGAATTTCGTATAGTTTAAGGTCAGCTTTTGATTTATCATCATCCCCGCTGACACTTAGTTTTATTCTTCTTTCCCTCTTGCATACTCTACCATTTTAAAGCATTAGAAATGTCACATTATACCTTGGGAATTATCTTCATAAAGGAGATCGATAAACTTGAGTCAGTTACCTGAATTTTTTCCCGTTTGAAATTATCTTTTTTTTTTTAAGCTTGGGTGTGCACCATTAAAGACCCAGTTAAAAATTTTGTGTGCCAGTGTGGGTAAGGAACAACACCATCCTCCTGGCCTTCAGATACCATCATCGGTGCCGAGTTTCAAACTTCCCAGGGCATTGGAGAGGTGACTTGTTTTCTTTGTAGCATTTGAATATATAAAAGTGTCTTCTCAGCTGTGAACTTTCAAATCTCAATTTAAAAAAACAATACTAATAAAGAAACTTGAAGAGTTTTTCTGAATCACAGTTGAGAGATGATGAGGGTCGTTTAAAAGGGACTAGATCAGCGATATCAGCAATACCGACATCTGCTACCCACCACCAGATCCCGGATGCACTCTAGTCATCCGATGAATATACAGACTCGGAGAGTGTCCAAGTTTAATTTCACTGAAGTTGAATAACTTTACGTGGAAACAGCGTGTCCTTTCTCTTAAAATCTTTGTATATGTAATTGTTTACCCTTTTCTGGAAGATATAAGATGCCAAAAACCTCCAGCATGTTGTTCCCAGGAATCATGTAGATTCCTGGGCTGCGTCTAGGTCCAAAAACACTCATCCGTTGTTAGGATCTGTGGCCTTCATGATTCCTAATCAGTTTGTGTGAGTATGAATAACTTACATGAACAATTCATTTACTCTGCCCCTTTCTTCCCAGTGGGCAGTGACCAGGAAGGTTCATTGGTGAGCACTGTCTGCTTTTTCCAAACTAGTCTTACATTGCATTTGAATCTTCAGCATGCATCACATTCCCCTGGCCTCCTATCGGTGGTAAAGGGAACATGGCACGCACGTGTTTAAATTATTTATCATCATAATCGGCCTTTATGTTACAGTGCCTTGCCAGGCCTCTGTTATTCTAGTGCATAATTGATGGTGCTCAGAAGTGGAAAAGTTAGAAAAGCGGAAGTAATGTGCCACAGCAGTGCGATGAGCCTGCGGGGCTTGCTGGCTGGACCCAGTGGGACAGGGGCTACTGCCTGCCGCCCAGGATGGTTCACTTATTCTGGAGCTCGTTTGCTATCTGGTCGGGAAATTTTTCCTTTCCTTTTCCATGCACAGAGACACAGGAAAAGAATATTTCTGTATATGGAAAGAATCAGAACATCAGACTTTTGCAGCTTAATTGCACCTCTGATCCTGACTCTTGAATATAGCTAGCTAGCTGGTTTACACATAATTTGTCAAGAAAAATATGTTTTTGGAGGAAGAGTTCATTTCAGAACAGAACCCTGACTCTCGGTATGATTGGTATTAAGATGAACAAATGACCCACAAATAATGAAAGCAGGAAGGAATTTTTAAAAAGCAGAATACACAAAAAATGAACTCAATTTAAAGGACTTGTCCTTGTTATACTTCTGTACGCTTTTATTGGAAAGCAAGCTAGGAAAAATATTCTGCATTGTACATAAAAGTGCACTTACATTGAGAATGAGTTTAGTACAGATTCAGTACATGTAAAAAACATAAAATGCTGAACTTTGAAGTGAATTCTGAAAGGATTTCTGGCCAAATTATTTTGAAAGAAGTTTTAAAACTATTTTAAATGTGTTTGGATACATGAATAGATCAGGGAAATATCTTCAAAGCTTATCTTCAACAATATCATAGGATATTCGGGATCTCCTATGGTAGATTAAAATGTTTGGTACGTGTTATTCCCATCCTAAGAGTGTTTGAGCCACACCCTGTAACCTGACTACTGCAGACTCGCTAAGAAGGGGAAAGGATGGGAGAAGGTGTTCTCTGGATAAAATTTGGTGAGATTTTATGTATATCCAAAGGGGGAGGTTGTGGAGCACTTGGTTAATTCTGAAAATACTGTTCAACTGGAGTAATAAAGATGAAGAACAGAGAAGAGGGGGAAAGGATGCTGGAGGGAGGATACACAAGTGGGTAGGGAATAATGTGCTTCAAAGGAGAAATGAAGTAAATCGTTGAGGGGGGTGGGGGAGGTGTAGTGGAGAGCTGAAAGATCCAGTGTTTGTTGGTCTTGCTCATCTGCTGTTACCTACATTTTTCACTGCTGGAATTTTTCCCTAACTGTTATAATTTTGTATATTCTTGTGAGTATACCAAGGCTTTTGTGGAAGGTCACAGTTTATAACTATATGACATATGTTAGAGGAGAGAAGGCAAACTAGGGAAGGAAGTAGAGGAGAGCAAGTGAGTAAAAGAGGAGAACAAAGTAAACAAGAAGAGTGGAATAAAGATAGAAAAAAAGGACAAGGCCCTTGAGAAAAGAAAAGGAAAAGGAGAGGGGAAAGGAGAATTAAGGAAGAAGCAAAGGGAGAGAGGCAGTTATTCCTACAGAGCTGTGCCCCCCCCCCCCACCCTGTGCTGGTGTGCTGGTGGGTCCAGGGCCTCCCTGAGCAGCTAGTGAGGGCTCTGTTTCACGGGGCTGGTCCCTTGCTTCCTCTAGAAACTGGCCCCCATTCTGTTGTGGACTAGTGAAGAAAATTAGTGACACTTAGCAAATTTCAAATAAATGTTTGAAATAAATTTTAAAAAGATTTAAATTTTAAATATTTCAAATAAAAGATACCCCAGTGCATGATTTACTCTGTGAAATCTGACCCCAGCTAAATCCTTGAGAAGCTCTTCTGATAACTTTATTATTTCTCTTCTTTTTTAATAGGGAAAATGTAACATTTTCTCAATTTAAAAAATTGAAGAATGTTAAAATATTTTTTTCTGTAGTTTATTTATGAGGCTGTAAGTATTTATCTTCTGTTTTATTATGAAAATATATATCCCTTTATCTCTGAATGGCAATTCATTTGTATAAAAAAGTAGCCACAATAAATGTTTGTCTATCAGTCTTAAGTAGGAAGAACTGTTCTTGTTTTCCATATAAACCAGTACTATTTTTGGTGTCCAGGAAAATTGTTTGCTCTGGTGATGCCTATAATTATAATTTTACCATGATCAAATTGTATGTGTGTATATGTATAAGTACATATATATGTATGGAAAGTATAGAGCTATATATACAGAGTGGGGCAAAAGTAGATTTACAGTTTGTATGGAAAATAATACAAAAATCGGCCCTAGCTGGGCAGCTCAGTTGGTTCAAGTGCTGTCCTTTCTGATACGCCGAGGTTGCGGGTTCACTCTCTGGTCAGGGCACATGCAAGAAGCAACCAATAAATGCATAAATAAGCTGAAAAACAAGTCAGTATTTATTTCTCTCCCTCTCTCCCTCCTTCCCTCCCTTCCTTCCTCTTTCTAAAAAATAAAGTATTTTTTAAAAAATAATACAATAATTAATCCATTTTAATAGAGGAATAAAGTGGTTTACAACTGTACTCACAACTGTTAACCTACTTTCATCGCACTATGTGTATTTAAATATAGTTTTATCTTTTTCTCCCTGGACTGTTATTTCAGATGCAGAATATTCAGCATTATTCAATAATCACTTATTATTTAAATAGTTAGCCGTAAGTAGAATTTGTTAAATATTGCAAGTTTTGATTGATTGTAGACTGACACTTAGATTTTTATTATTAAAATAATAGGTAATATATGCACAACGTCATTTTCAAACAGTAGAAAAGCAGTCAGAGGTACAGAATGAAAACATCTGCCTTCGTACCTCTGTTTTTTTCACTAGAGGCAAATAAATGAAACTTTAGGAAAAGCATTTAGAATATCTAAAAAACACATTTTCAGATAAGATACTAGCCCTTCTGCACTTAGGTTCTGTGTAAGCAAAAAAATAAAACAAGGATATGGGATGGCTTGTCCACCCTTCCTCTCTCACGTCCTCCTCATACGATCAGTGTTCTGACATTAATCAGGAGTGATGCCGTTATCTTTCCCAGACTTCAAAAATGCTACCTTCCTTTGTCCTAAATGAGGACTTCTCTTTTCATAGACCTCAAAATACTAAGGGGCATTTTGAATGGGACTCACATCCATTTTATTTCGCCTTCATATTTCATCTTTGAGTTACATTGTAATTTTGTTTGCAGTTGCCATTACTCATTGTCAATATAATATTTAGTATTTATCAAAGGTTCTCTGGGTACAATATGGTGTGGCATTTTCAATAATGTATAGATTAGCTCTTACTCCAGACTATGAATAGTTTGTTGTCTGAGTAGGAAACAAAAATAAATGCTCTCAATATTGTATAGACCTAGTGACAGATTTTCATAATAAATGGATTTGGAAAAGTGGAACAAGAGGCAATCAATTTATACAAAGTATTCTGGCTACTTTGTGTTTTATATTTCATCTTATGTGCTAATGCATTTTTGAGACAATGTGCATAAGTTAAGAAACCTATTAGTTTATTTTTAAAATTAAAGTACTCTGGGTGCTGGTAATAGGCAGCATTTGCCTTATGTAAGGCTTCTGAAGAGCCATCATGACATACTGGCCCTCATTTTAGAATTTAGAGCGTAAGCTCTAGAACCGATTATCTGCGGCCTGCTAGCTATGTAGTCTTAGGCAAGTAATTCAAATTCTTGGTGCATCATTTTTTCCTATCTGGAAAATAGGGATGATAGCCATACCTCCCTCTCAGTGTTGTTTTACAGTTGACATTGAGTTCATATACATGAAATGATTGATTCTGTGCATGGCACATCATAAGAAATTAATAAGCATTCATTTTTAATTATTTGAATGATGGATTACTGTAGATATAGCGTAGTTATTCTTGATGCTGCATTTAACTTATTCTCATTGAGTGATGACATATATTTTGAAACTAGTTTTCTATAGCTCTGATGGTGAAAATAAAAATATATTTCATAAATTGACAGGGAGCAGTGTTCATAAATAGGACTTACTCTCCTCTAGTAAAAACAAATGTTTGCAGCTTGTGCAGACATCACGGTGGAATTGAAATTGAAATTCACTATAATATAAAATACATGGTTTAATAAGTGCAACATTACACAGACACACATATAACTGTATTTATAGCTGAGAATCGGTGCCTCGTGACACAGAAACGGTGGCTTAATGCTCTGTAACTGCTAATGTATTCTCCTCTGAAGCGGCATCCTTAGTCACTTCTGGTGTGTGATGTTCATGACCAGGCATTATTTGATGGAGCCTTGGCTTGTGTTCTGTTGAGGAAGGAGGTGACTCTGATTCAGGTATTTGCATGTAAGTGATGCACCAAGAATTTGAATTACTTGCCTAAGACTACATAGCTAGCAGGCCGCAGATAATCGGTTCTAGAGCTTACGCTCTAAATTCTAAAATGAGGGCCAGTATGTCATGATGGCTCTTCAGAAGCCTTACATAAAGCAAATGCTGCCTATTACCAGCACCAGAGTACTTTAATTTCCTTTGGTGACAGATCGTCAGGTGACAAAGTGGCCGATAACATTTATTATTACATCTATGCAGAGAAAAATGAATGTTTCATCTTCATTTTGGGGGAAGAAGAGAGATGAGAGCTCAAATCAATTCATCCAGGTACTCTAATATCCATCTCCAGTAATATTTTATATTAATTCCATAGAAGTTAATTAAAAAAGGTAAAAGATGGAAATATATCACTTAAATATTGTTATGGCAAGAAGACTGAAAAGGGGTATATATCTAGTCTTTCATAGAAAAAAAAAAGCCACTGTTAATGAGGTAACAGGATTGTTACAGCAGATTTGATGGTGCTGTAAAAAATATATCAGCCATGAAGAGAGTGGCTCCTCAGCACTGCTCACAAACATGGACAGGTTGTGAGTGGTTGGAGTCACAGCCTTGGATCGGGGAGGCAGGAGAAAAGGTCTGGAGGTGGGTAGAGGTTACCAAATCCTTTCTGTTTCTAGTAAAGAGTAGGGCTCAGGGCTCCACCAGCTGTGATTGTTAAGGAAATGCTGTTAAGAAATGTTTTTCTCTTAAGTTAAAAAGTCAAAATCAAATTTGAGTCCCAGTACATTGAAAGCAAAGCTAAAGTTCAATAAATGTGTTCTTTGAGGCTGTTTATTATGTAATTATTATTACACTGAAGAGAGATTTTATAAGGACAAAGCACCCAATATGGGCTTTTGGTCCAACAGAGCTGCTATCTGTAGTATGAATGTCTCATTAGCAAACAAACCGAACAGATACTGTGTACTCTTCTGTTTTCTGTACAGTGAATGACCTCTGAATTTTAATTTGGTGGTTCTGCTTTTACTAAAGCTATTAACCATCATTTTCACCCTGTAACACGTTTTAAATGGAATAGGGCCTCTATTTTATTCCAGGACCTCTGTGCAGCCAGTGTTTAGGTAAATAACATTGCTAATCAATTTATATAATCTTACTTCAATATTGAGTGATCATCCATCATGATAGACTGAAAACAGGTTTGGGATGCATGAATTTATCAGTTGTTTTAAGCTAGCAAAGAAATTGACTCTATTCTGTCCGTAAGATATGATATTGAAATAGCCATCGAGCCTACATTTAATAATCTATGTAGTAATTTAAGAAAACCAGCTTAACTATGTTCAACTGAATTGTATATTTTATTAAAATTTGAAGATCATGGTAACAAGACAGGGATTTTGGAGTTATAATCAGTAGGACTAATTTAATTTAGGGGTAACTGAGGAGAAAGACAAAAATCAAGTACTGTAGTTTGAATTATGGAAAGTGTCACATTTAATTTCACAATTGGTTCTGGTGTGTTTGGGGATTTAGAATAATTTTATACCTTAACGTTCAATCTTTATTTTACAGTGAATAAGCTAATTTTAGATGACGGCTCAGCTTGTGTCTGCTTGCTCTTATGGAACATGAGCTTTGGAATCATCTGGTAATTCTTACTTAACACCAATTAATAAGGAATTGGAATTAGGGTTGTCGATATGAAGATAGTGTTTCAAATTGTCACATGCTGTGTAGTTTATATAAATTGATATAGTGGCAGGAAAAGTTCCGGAAGACATGCTGCTTGATGATGATTTTCTTTCTCTTGGCTCTGCTTTGTCCATGTGTGTTGGCAGAAATCGGCTAATTGTGAATGTAACAGTTGTGCTAACTTCGTGGTGGCTGCTAAAAACAGAAACGTACGTGAGATTGTCTCCAAACACCTCACCTGTCAAGTTAGAGCATGTATGTCAGCTAAGTCACCGGAAGTCAAAACAGCCAACTGAATTCCCTCAGCTGAGTCAGACAACTGGTTTGGTTATTCAGAACAAAAATGAAAAAAACTCCCTTGTTTTTTTTTTAGCCCTGAGTAAAATTTTAAAAATCATTGCTGCAACATAAATTCAGCAGTTATTTTGGTGAGAGTTTTTCCTTCTCTTAATTGATAAACCCTCAGCTGTATTTAGATGTTTGCATTTGGGATATGGTAGGGCCAGCCTTTTGCATGCTAGATGGAAGCACAGAAAGTTTGTGGAAACACTAAAGTTAATCCAAGAAAAATCACTAAAACTACTTTTGAGTTGTTTGGCTGGGACTGTATTAAGTGGTTGGTAAGTGAATGTTTATAAAGAAAATGTAATCTTTGTGAAAGCTGTATTTTTTTTCCTACACACACTGTTGTTCAGAAAGAAAGTTCAGCAGCTCACATGGAGCAGCCACTAATTTTGGTAGAACTGTCACATAGGTCGTCACATATGCGTAAAAACAGTCCAGAGCGAATTAGCCTTGGTTATTTGTGACTTTGGTGGTGGGGTCATGTTCAAAGTGAGTGCTTTTTTGAGGTGAAGTTAATTCCATGACTTAACTTTTGTACAAGAAAACCATTTCTGCTGCAGAAATTCATCACCAAGTTATTGAAGTTTAGAGAGAATATTTTCAGTCAACGAAACTCATAAAAGAGATATGCAGAATTTGGCAAAGAATCACAGGCTCCTCTGCTAGGCCTTTGGGACCACATGTCTAAAAGACAAGGGGGAAAAAAACACAGTCTTTTAAGCTAAGCTTAAAATAAATAAGTGATCTACTTTATGGCTGTAAAAATTATGCTGTGAGCACAATTAATGTATTATGCTTAATACACTGAGAGTGACAAGATTTGAATTCTATTCAGTCTGCAGTCACGTAGTGTACAGTGAGAGAAGGAAAACCATGGAAGTTGGGTGGTTGGGTTGTTTTAAGGAAAACATGAAGGGCGTTCCCTGTGCAGGTGGGAATGCTAAACCTTGACCACTGACTCTTGTCCCTCTGAGAATATAGTCTGTGGTCACTGTCAGCTTCAAGTTCACATTCCCTTTTCACCACAGATTTGATTATTGTCCTAATTTTTCTTAATAAGGTGGGATGAATACCTTGGTAAAATTGGGGTCATTGTTTATGGTATTGTAAAACCCCCTTAAGGTCTGTTCAGGCCTCATCTCTTTCAGTATTTCTGGAGCAAAAGAAATTCCATTTAAAGAATGTGAGTGCCAGCCCTTGCCCGTGTGGCTGAGTTGTTTGGAGCGTTGTCCCCTAAACAAAAAGTTCGGGGGTTTCATTCTCAGTCAGGACACATAACCTAGACTGGGAGTTCAATTCCTGGTTGGGGTATGGTATTGGAGGAAGCCAATCAATGTTTCTATCTCACATCGATGTTTCTTTCTCTTTCTCTCTCTTCCCCTCTTCCTCTCTCTTAAAATCAATAAACATTAAAAAAAATTTTTTAAAGAATGCAAGTTGGATAAAGTACGGAATTCTCCTACTTGTATATTAGGAAAAAGTTTTTACAGTGTTGATTTCCTTTCACTGGTGTTCTTTGGAATATGGGCATGAGGTGAGTTGGAAACAGTACAGCCCTGTTCAGAGAAACAAAATTTTAAAATCCTATAAAACTTTACCACAGAACTTCTTCCTTGCCATTTTTGGGTGGCTAGAGAAAGAATGAGAACATCGTTATAATCATAAGCGGTTTCTCTTCCTTTGTAATTAATAGCATTGACGAAGTAGTGAAGTTCTCTTTTTGTAACTGAGTGTCCCTCTTTAACAAATGTTTTGCAAGGCAAAATTATGAATGATAAATTATTCTAGTGGTGGCTGTTCACCAGCCTGCCCACCCATTCATGCTGTACGGTACTTCATGAAAAGTTGTTTAATGTCATTTAATGACTCCTTAGAACAGGTGTTCTCTCAGACACTTTGATGGGCAGTTGAATTTACAAATGTTCTAAGGCTGTAAACTATCATTAAACATTAGGAGGGAGAGAGAGATTTTTTTTCTATACATTTCATGTGACTTATTTAAACTTTTGACCAGGAAGCTGAAAGTAGGTGAGGATTTGGTGCTTTGGTTCCCATTTTGGGATGTAATCTGAACTTGGCACATTTCCGGATCTGGATCAGGGAGAAGTTTATGTGAAAACAAATGTAAACCTTTATCGGGTAGCTCTACATGACAGTTAAAGAAAAGTGACTTTCAGTTAGGTCCGTTGTTGGGCGAAGAATATGACCCAAGAATTAAAGTTAATTACGGGTAATTCAGAGGAGATTGATCTTGAACATTACCGTGATCCTCTTCCTCCTCCTTTCTGCTGAACCCTTTCATGGCTCATTGGCACCCTCGCTGGCACCCTTAGATGCAGTGAAAGGAAGTCAAACATCTGGAGAGGTAGGACTATGCTGTGGTTGAAACCGCTTTGGATTTAGTCAGTTCTGGGCTAGAATACTAACCTGTGGGACTCTTAAGTCAATTACTTAAACCTAACCCACCTCAGTTTTCCAGAAAGGAAAAAGAAAATGCTAATATTTGACGCCCAGGTGTTGTTAGAGGGATCGAGTTAGAGAATCAATGTAAAATGATTTGCAAGGAGCCTACTACCTAGCACAGTGGCATAATGTAGATATTTAGTAAGTGGTAGCTGCTATTATTGTTTTATATTAGTTATGTCATTTTAACAGATGCCTTGATGGACTATGGTACGTAATATAATGGGGTAATAATGATGTGTTTAATTAAATCTGTGGTTTTTAACTTTAGCTTCACATTTTAGTCACCTAGGGAGCTTTTCATACCCATACCCATTACACCTGTGTTGGTCCCAACCCAGACAATTAAGTCAAGGTATTTGAGGGTGGGACATGGGTATTTTTTTGAAAAAGCTTTTTGGGTGATTCTGTGCGGCCAAGCGTTGCAGACAAGTTAAGAACCCTGCTATTCTGCCACTTTTTAGGATGCAGCCAGTGTCCTCATGGCTCATGATGATTGCTAAAGCTCGACATGAGATTCATCTTTTAGGAACCAGAATAGAAAAAAAGAATGATGCGGAACATACATTCCCCCCGCCCCCCACCTCATACGTAGACACATTAGTCATCACTTACTACTTAGTCACCTAGCTGCCAGGGGGCGGTAGGCTATTAAATGAAGGGATTTTTTTGTTTGTTTGTTTTTGCTTTTTTTAAGGCAGCCATTCATTTAGTTAAAAATTGGGGAGATACAAGGATGTATTATAAGTTCTGAAAACTGAACTTCAGAGGAAATGAAAGCCAAGTATAGTAAGAGGGTATTATCTCCTATCTAAATGCCTCTGTCTCCAACACGTATCTGTCTTCACTCTAAAAACAACTCATCTAAAACCAAAGTCACATTAACTTGTTTTTTCTTTCATATTAACATCAACTCAAATCTCTTAAAATAGTACCTGTAACAACCTTTTTTCCTTCATTTTTCTTATCCTGTATTTAGTAATGTGGTGATAGTTAGTGTTTTTTATTGTAACCCTTATTTAATCCCCATAACAAACTAATGAAGTAAGTATTGTTCTTCTGTGACAGATAATGGTACAGATTGGTAAGGAACTCTCTGAAGGTCAGGCGGCTCAGAGGGGCTCTGCAGCCAGGAGAGGTGTCAGGTCTTGCCAGTTTCAAAACACGTTCCCTAAGCCTTTGTGCTCCTTGGCCTGCCACACGTAATCTGTTGCTAAGTTTTGTCAACTTGATCTTAACCAGGCCACATTGTCTTCATTGAACTCTTGGTTGAGAAGACTAAAATAAGAAGTATTGGCACTTCAGATTTTTTTTGCCCTTGAATCAATGTGAAGAGTGACTGACGACCCTGCTTCCTGAGGCGAGGGCCCTCCCTTGTTAGTGGTACAGTGGCTGGAAGGGGAAGCTGGCCGAGCACAGAACCTTACCTCCCAACCTTGGGCCCTCGTAGGAGCTTCTTAATGCTTCTTTGTCCTTCTGTTTCCCCCACCCGTTTCCTGCTAGATTTCTCTGCTAAAGTTATCTTCTGCCAGGCCTTTCTGGCAGAAGGTAATCTATCTTATTGCCTTTCAAAAACATGAATCTGATCACATCTTCATTTTGCTTAATTAAAAACCTTTGATTGCTCCTAATTTCTTAGAAAGAAGAGCCTGTTCTAGCCCCACTTTTCATATTAATGTTTACCACTGCCCCAAAACCCACTATTTTCTAGACATAGCAGATTACTTTCCCTTCCCTTCAAGTTCCATGCTTTATCACCCTCTTTCACACAAGGTGATGCAAATCTGGAATATTTGTACTCACCTTCTCCACCTTGTTGGTTCATGTCCATTCTTCCATTCTCAGTTCACATTAGTTATCCTGCTTCCATGCACCTATCCACAAAAAAATTTTATCCACAAAACTGTAGTTGTACTAATTATGAGGGGAGACCCCAAAAAACCTGGAATTATCTTCCGGAGGGTGGGCCCCTTGTAGTACAGGCTTCCCCCGCTGTGTGAGTGTTCTAGGAACCCATCTGTATCAGTGCATCAGTTGCCATTGTTGGGAGAGGTTGTGTTCGGTTTCAGTGAGTTTTTTGAAGACTCTTTCAACATGTTTGCACATTTCATGATGGGTCATTTACAAGTGCGCCTGCCCACATCCACTGAGTGTTCAGCAATTTTTGACCAAAAAAATGGCATGACATCCATGCCCCACCCTCCCTATTTACTGAATCTTGCACTGAGCGACTTGTTTTTTTGTTTCCCTGAATGAAAAAAGTCCTCAAAGAGAAATGTTTTGCTGATGTGGAAGAGGTGAAACAAAAAATTGCAGAAGCACTGAAAGGCATCAGAATCGACAAGTTCAAAAACTGTTTTGAGCAGTGGAAAAGTCTCAGTAGGTGTATTGCATCAAATGGAGAGTACTTTGAAGGTGACTGAAGTTTAAACATGTAAAAATAAAGACACAATTTTTAAAAAATATTTATTTTTAGAGGGGAGGGAAGGGACAAAAAAGGGAGAGAAACATCAATGTGTGGTTGCCTCTCATGTACCCCACACTGGGGACCTGGCCTGCAACCCAGACATGTGCCCTGATAGCAATGGAATTGTGGTGACCCTTTGGTTTGTAGGCCAGCACTCAATCAACTAAGCCACACCAGCCAGGGCAAGATAGTTTTTTATAAATTCTAGATTCTGGTTTTTTGAGCCCCCCCCCCCTTGTATTTTATATTCTAATTGTTTGCCTTTTTTCTCCTCCTCTCCTTTCCTCTCCTCCCCTCCCCTCCTTCTCTCCGTCTCTCCTCCTTCTCTCTTTCTCTTGCCTGTAAGTAGGGACAACTCTAGTCTGTTTCTTCCACTTTGTTTCCTTAATCAGCCATGATAGGAAGCGTAGTTCATCCCCAGTAAATGTTTACGAAAGAATACATATCCTGAAATGACTAACTCTTGAAAGATGGTGGAATGACAGTCTTTTGCAGTGATGTCTCATATTGCATTATTTGACATTTGCCAAATATAGTGGCAAAATTACATTTGACTTTGCTCCTTTGAAAAGGAATTAGATTGTGAAGCTAGGCTGAAAATACAGAACCCATATTAAGTCAGAAAAATGTATGTTTTTAAGTATCTCTTTTAATTGACTTGATACAGCTCTCATTTGTAAAATGGTACATATAGACTTAGGCAATAAAGAAGTGACTTTTAACTTCCTCTCAGTGCAGAGCATTCATAAATATGTTAGTGTAGGATGAGTTTGAAATAAGTACTTTTGAGCATTTGGTCCTTTACAGCACAAATATTGACAGATTGCGGCTGCACTGGTGGTGAAAGGAAATGAAACGTGGCCAGCACAATGAAGAGTTGCCCCGAATGGGGATCTTGTTTTCGTATTTTAAAAAAATGAGAGATGCCAAATGTTAACAAAGATTTTGTCAATATCCTTTATTGTCACAGATTTGTGCAACTTCATTTATAAATGAAAATCAGATGAAGGTTGACAGCACTGGAGTTGTTAGGTTACTGGGAGGGCATGTGTCTGAATAAGAGACCGTGCAGCTCCTGCCTGAGAAGCTCATAGGGGTTTGGCAGTTGTCAGAATACCGGGCTCCTGCCGAGCTCTGTAGCCATCCAGTCCCCTCAGGCTGATTTCTTTTGGAGATCTATTTACAAACAGGAAATTGGAGGAGTCAGAGTTTTGTAGCTCAGGTAGAAACAGGGGCCGCGGCTCTGTACTGTAGTGCCTCTTGGAGAACTGATTAAGCTGTTTCTTCTTTTAGCCACAATTTGTAGAGGAAAGTCCAGGTTCTATTGAATTCAGAAAGGAATGTGATATATATTAGAATTTGCTTGCTCGTGTGTTAATTTTCTTTCATTTTTGTTTTTAATTTGCCAAGGCTAACAGATGATGTGCAAGGTCCAATAGAGGCAAGTCATGTAACATATTCAGCTAAGTTTTGGTGTCTCAACATTTTTGCATAATGCTATTGGTTCATCCATTCCTTTGATGCACATTTATAAAAGTAGCCAGTGGGCACAAGGCACGTTGGGAATAGGAAGAGAAGAGTGAGCATGATAGTTTTCATAAGCAGAGATACTAAAAGATCCCTTAATCCTGTTAGTCGTAGTGGACATTTTCCAAGTGCGTTCCATTAATTAGACAGTCAGGCATTTTATAATATTTTTGTCACAGACTCAGGTGGCATGTCAGATACTTCTTCCTGGTGCATGTAGTAGTTTTCTCCAAAATAGCAGACAAAAGTGGGTTTTCTCCTCCTCATTCCAACTTGGACTCTGAAACTTTGGTGTGCTAGAACTGTCAGGAAAACTGTGCCTCTCCTGTCACTGCCAAACCTGACATTTCTGAAGATTATGCCAAATGTATTTTCTGACACATTTCAGTTGATTCAAGCTGAGAGGTACTTCTTATCTTTTGATTTGTCAGTCTGCTGGCCTGAGGAATCTAGCAAGCTATAGTCCCTGAGAATCCTGTGACATGCGGAAGCTGAATCACTGTTTTCAAGTGCTGTCAATTAGTGTTTGGAAATAAAGGGGGGAAAAAACAATGCATGAAAATCTCACAAGTTCATATAATGAACTTTGTTTAAAATGAATTTCATGCTCACACATTTTCTTACCAACAGAAAGTAACAGAAATACATAAGATTTTGTTACTGAATCAGCACCAAAAGCTTCAAGTTTTCCTTCTGTGGCCTTACTTGTTCAAAGGAAACAGGGGACTTGCTGGCAGCACTGAAGATGCAATCTCTGATGGCATGTGGATTATGCACGTAAACTTACTGTGCCTAGAATGGGCTTAGCACATAGTAGGAGCGCAGCAAATCTCTTTCATGAATAAATAAAGGATTGTAGATACTGTGCTGGGGAGTATCTTTTTTTGTTTGTTGAAATGCATAACTTTCAGTCTAAATGTTTAATACGTTCACTTACATTAAGTGGGTGCCTTTCTGTATGGCAAAAAAAAAAAATTTAAACTGTATTTTATTTTCATTTCTCTTGGAATTTTATCGTGGCCCCCACAGAGCACTTCAATGCTCACCCTGTATTAATTACACTTCACATGGTTCTCCCAATAGAAGGTAGAAAAGAAGAATGGTATTTATTTTATTAGTGGTTTTAAATTCTTCTTCACTTTTGAACAAATGAAACTCTTTGGGACAGACTCGCTTCTCAGCATGGATTTTTTTTTCTTTCTATTTTACTTCCTTTTCCTTTTGTTATTGTAAAGTCTAAAGTTGCTGATAGCCAGGCAAGTTGTGTGTGGTGGGGCTGGTGCTGAAGGAGACTTTTTACCTGCTTTCCTAACTTAGGAGGTAAGTTTGTGAGAGCAAAAATCTATTTTATCAATTTCAACATCTCTCTCAGTTTCTGGTACAGTGACCAGCATCTGGTTTGCATTGAATGAGTATTTCTTGAATGGAACCTTAATGTGAATGGTTGAAGGAGTAGAGAACACTGCTTCTGTTGCATTTTCTACTATATACTTGGGGACTGTGTGTGTGTGCATATGTGTGTGCATGTGCTAGAGAGAAAGAGAGATTTTTATGGATTGAAATATAATGGCAAGGTAGCATAGGAAGTAATGGTACCAGCTGAGTCAAGGCAAATTTTTCCTGGGTTAAAGCCGGAGAGATGCAATGTGCAACAGCATGTAGATTTGGCTCTTGAGGATCCTTCCATAAAAGTTGGTTAAAGTGGCGGGGGGGGGGGGTCAGTGTTTCCTCCACAAGACCACTGATGTCCCCTCTGCTCTTGGATGTTAAGGTTAGGCAGAAGGGTAGAAATTAATCCCCCAATTGTCTCCTGGAAGAAAATAAAAAATTTTAGGTCTGGCTATTTTGAAATGTAGTCAAAAATACCCTACTCTGCTAGATATACCGAGGTCACCACTTTGTAAGGCATGTAAGTATCTATAATCACTATGTCATGCACGTAAAACTAAAGTAACATATTTCAACTGCCATTAAAAGGTAAATTCTAAAAGATTTAAAAAGAGAGCAATTTAGGTTGGTCTGCTACCTTGACAAAAATCCAAAGTCCAACATAAAACGTTACCAAACTGACTATACCCAGGGGCATACATACACACACAGACATTGTCATGGACAACTTGGGTTATTACAAGATCACATGGAATTTGTCATATGAATCATCCTGTTCACAGAATACAGGAAAAATATTTATAATTTTCTTAATAGATGCAGAAAAATATTCACTAGAAAATATCCACACGTCCAAGTTAATATTTGGATTTTTTAAAATATGAATTTTATTTGTTGAATAAAAAGGATCGGCTCGTAAAAGTTTTCTTAGTGGTGTTTTCTAAGACCACAACTGGTAATGAATACAGTGGGCCATTATGGAAATAAGTCTTTCATGGTGCAGTTCACTGTTCAACATGTTCAAATATTGCTTACTTTGCAAGATACTTTCCATTAGAAACAGAAATGTGATCTTCTCTTTCTTCCTTTTAAAACAATATATGAGCTCTGGAGCTTTTTATTTTGTATTTTCATTTTTTTGAGAGTGTGTTTGTGGACTTTATTCCTGTATCTCTCCTACCCTACATTAGCTTGTAGTTACCCACATGGGGTTTATTCAGACTCGGAAATTATTTGTAGAAATTTGTAGATTCCCAGGCTCCTCTTTGCTCTCTGTACATGTGTGAGTTATGTCAGTGTCATCAGCGTGTGCTGCGGTAGAGCTGCCTGAGCCGAGCTTGGCTGCAAAGGCGGATCAAACCATCCCCTCTGTATTACGTTCTGAGGCACAGTATTCATCGTTTTTGCAAATCCTTTACTCTTTGGAATCGTTCTACCCATTATTGGCACTGTTGACTATGAATTATATGCTCTCCGATTAAAGATAAAGTACTACATAATGTAAAAATGTTACAAGTCGCTAAAATTCTCCAAACTTTATAGATAAAATCAAATCCTTTTGACATGATCTGAGGTGCTACATGGAGAGATTTAATAGAACTGGGGTTACTGGATTTAATATAATACAAAATCCAAACATACTTTTTCTGATTACCTCTCTTAACCCCTTACTTAAATAAATTACTAGATCCTGAAGTGACATATAATTTGGAGAATAATTTATAAATGAAAAGTTATTCTCTGTTGTTTTGATATTAACCATCTTTGGGTTTTAATCATGCTTTGTCTGTATATCTTTGCCATTATATGTAAATAAGAAAAGGTGAGTCTAGTTACTACCTATTCAGTATAAAAACATAGCTTTTTGCATAAACTGGGGGAAAGAAAAGATGAAAGAGACATCCCCTTTTGCTGATTAGATCCCCAAATGATTGGGCTTCTGAGCATGGGGTAGAAAAGTTATTAGTCAGATTTTAAGCGAGCCAGCTTCTAGAAACCAGCAAGAGAATTGTTTTTGTTGTTGCGTTTTTGGTCTGCTGTCTAGAAACCAGAGAGGAAAGGATATATAATGGGATGCTGTACTTGTGCATTTCGGCAAAGATCTAATCTTTTTGAATTCATTGCTTGTGAGTTATTATTTCTAATCACACGCTTGATTGACTCCAGCTAAATGACTGTCTGACTGCAAAGGCAGGGGTGTTAAATCCAAAACCATAAGTGCGTATTTTAACTGAAAATAGGGATCATCATGGAATGCCTTCTCAATCAGTAGCGCCTGACACCCACCCTCTCCTGAATGTATTTTTAAATAGAAATTTTCTTGCATCCTCATATAGGAACAGAGCATCACAAAGTATGATTGAGCTCTAAGAACGAAGATGGAAACCCTGGAGAGGATATCAAAATGATAGAAACTGAGCCGCAATGGAGCCACAATGAGTGCAGTTAATACGCCACTTTAGTCTGACAAGCCAGTCAGGTGCCCCTTAACATCTCAGATTACCATGTCATTTTGAAGATTTTTAAAAAATGATGAAAGAAAAAGAGGCTAGTGGTAATTTATTTTAGAAACAGGACTTGCCATTTCTCTCAATGCTTTTTGCATGAATAGCTGGTAAGTAGATAGATACCTAATTTTCTTTTGGCAGTTCACATAGGTATTTTTGAACATAAAAACAGTGTGGCTCCTAAATAGTTTGTTTTCGTTCAAAATAGAGCAAGATCAAGTAAAATTCCATGTAGAAAAAGAAAGTAGAAATAAACATTGAGCTCGTCTCTCCACACAAGGTACTTTTTTTGGTGTCACTTAAAGGAATCATTTGAGCATTTAAATATATTGGTTCTAATGTAATAACTTCCTAGTGAGGTTGGTTGACTACCTTGTTGAGATTTTTGCCATTCTTTAATATCACACAGATATTCAAAAGTTGTTTCTGGACTTTTGAGAGAGAAAATATTTACACAGTTAGTAATCTTACAGGAAATTCATGTTCATGCATCTGCATGCCTCTCCCAAAAGCTAGAGAAAAGAGCCTTATCTGGAGTCAGCTGCAGGTACTCAAAGATGGTTGCATGTGCTGCCTTCAAAGTAAGGCAGAATTACCCGTGGACACATGATGAATGGGCCGAACACCTTCCCACCCAGGGAAAAGCCAGCGAGAGCTGAGTGTTTCCTCATAGGGCTAGTTTATGTTTTATCAGTCTGTTTTAGTGGCAGTAGAAAATAATTGCAGATTTTACATTAGGTATCAATTGGTATATGATTTGAGATTCTTTAAAACACCACCTCATTTTATGAAACCACTTTAAGTTTAAACACAGTCAAGACCAAGTTAATATGTTACATATTCAGTGCTTCATGGTTTAAAATAAAAGTTTTATTTTCTCTCAGCATCCCAAAGCTTCCTTCTGGAAGACCCTGCTCTATCTCATGCCAAGGGAGGGGATAGCAGTTGCTATGAACCAGTTACAGGAGAAGTATTATCTGCGTAATTAGCACAGCCACTGCTGCTGTGGGGAATGTGGATTATGTGTGTAAACTATATAGGGTGTGATAGTTGGGTGTTAATCTTTTTATGAAGGTCATTGGATGGTGAGTAGGAACAGGTGTTAGGACGACTATGAGTTCTCTGAGGATCAAAAGGTTAGATAAACTGCTCTTAGGGATTTATGCAGCATAGTGATTTTCATGTCAGTTTAATTACTCTTAAGTTTTATGAGACTGTCAGTCAAGGCGCCCGAAAATATTAAGGAATTGGAGGTCCTGAAAAAATCTGAGGTCTTCTCTGGTTGGGTTTATTCGATAATCATTCTTTTCAGATGACCTTAGTTGAAATGAAGAGTTGTTATTACTACAAGGCCCGCTTCAGCGTCAGAAGAAGATTTAGTCGGGAATCTATCATCCAGTGAGGAAAATGGCACTCATTCTCTTTTCATTTCTTTGAAATTACTTAGTGATTCAGGAATCTCTTACTGGGGTCATTACTTTGATTTTTAACTTAGCAAGTAACTCTTGAAATACTTTATGTAAATGATTTCCTTCAAGGTGCACTGTGTTTAAAAAGCTATCAGTCAGTTGAAAATTGTTTTTAATTTATTTCACCGTAGAAGCATGACCTGTCAGGAAGAAATGGAGAACAGAAGCTCATACTGCTGGGGTCATGCTGTGCCATCCTAACACCAATGTATGACAGATTTCAGGGTTGTTGGTTCTGTTTTTTCCTTTTTAGGAGACTTGAAACATTTTGAAAATTATGACATTTATTTTAATTTGGTGGCAGTAATTACACTGGCCGCATTATAGTTAATAACTTGCATGTCATTTCTGCAACCCCAAAGGCATGAAAATAAAAGAACTTATATGATATTAAAAAACACCAGCAATTTTTCCAGGCCCATTACTTTTAGAAAACACTTGAGATTTTATTTTTATTAGTGTGAGACACTTAGAAATGAGTAACTAGCAAATAAACTTAGTGATATAATTCAAGTTAAGATTGCTCAGTTAATAAAAATAACAGTATCATAGCATTTTCCAAGCTTTACCTTCATCTTTTATTGCAGAAGAAAATGGTTAAAATCTTTCAGGAAATTATCTGTAGTTGTTTTGTTACTTTATCACTGTAGAAGGTGAAGCATATTTTGTGGCTGCTGCCAAAGCAGTAAGTCTTTTGTAAATTTTGTTTGGAAATGACTAGTTGTCCTCCCCAGTTTGCTACTGAGTTTGTATGTCTAAAAGGTTATTTCTTTTAACTTTTAAGTCATCTAAGAGGATTCTGGGATCTTATTGCAGATTTTACAGTCTGGTAAACACAAAATGTATTCTTGTAGTGGCTGTCTTCCGTTCTCAGCAGTTCATTAAGTAGGCTTCCCCTGTATTAATAAAGTGACGGACGGAATATCACAACCGAGGCCTTTATGTGGGAACGCTGCTCACAGCTTCGTGCAGATCTGCGCTGTGCATGGCAGTGAGCACCGCTCTTTGCATCTGTGTTCTGATCAAACAAAGAGTCTGCTCTCCATGACAGATTCTTAATACTAAATCTGCATGGGCCTCAGCAGTTACCACGCAGGTTTATAGTCCAATGAACATAGTTATTTTGGATGAACTTTTATTTTTTTTAAATTATATTTCAAATTCTGCGGTTGACCCTTGAATAATGCAAGGGTTAAGGACATGGACACCCTGAGCAGTCAAAAATGTAGGTATAACTTTCGACTTCCCCCACATTTAACTAATAACCTGTTGTTGACTGGAAGTCTTATTGTAACAAAAAAAAAAGTCAATTAACAGGTATTTTGTATGTTATCTGTATTATATACTGTATTTTTAGAATAAAGAAAGCTAGAGAAAAGAAAATATTATTAAAAAATCACAAGGAAGAAAAAATAAATTTATAGTATTGTATGTATTTATTGAGAGAGCAGATGGAAGTTGACTCATATAGTTCAAACCTGAGTGGTTCAAGGATCAACTATATTTTGAAAGGAGAATTTTTTGCTTGCTGGGGCTATTGATGATTGCATGTTCTATTCACATACAAGCTTTCTTGTTTGTGAGAGTCCAGAGTCCATAGTAAGATGGCCTTACCAGACATTCCTCAAAGATTTGTATATTTTTCTGATATTTTACAATTTCATTGTTATTATAGCATAATTTATAAATTTTATGTAAGTTGTAATTAATCAAGTTTCATATTTATCAGTAAAATTTACTTCCTATGAAACATCAGAAATGAATAAGAGAAATACAGTTCCAATCTAATAACCTGAAATAATTGTCATGTAGGTGCTTTCTTATACATAACAAAAATATCTAGATGTTTCCTACTGAATGATGGAACTGTAAGAAATGTAAATTTTATGTTAACATCTTCTAACTTCTAAGAAAAGTAGATACATTTGAAAAATACCTGTTAATCATCCCTAACTCACCACTTTCTATTTTATGTTAATGTCATGTTAGTATGTTGTCAAATTGTTGCAGAGCTGGATCAGAAGCATTTACCTCCTTCAGCTTCTCTAAATGAAATCTAGCAGAGAAAATGATTTGAAATAACTGCTGCTGACACATCCATTCATTCCTTAGTTGTTACTAAAGTGCTTTTAGTTATTAATCAGGTCAAGGATGTGGCTTTAGGCTGCACCAGACTAGCTAGTTTAATTCTCCTCTAAGGCTAAAAGTGCCCACCCCAGCCATGGCCTGTTTACTCACCAATATTTATCATTGGAACCAATTGAAAGATCAGAGTGACTATAGCAGCACAGACCCATATCCTCTCAGGAAAAAAAAAATTGTAAGTTCATGTCTGTTTACTGTCATACCCACATATCTGCTGTTAGAACCTAGAATCCTTAAAGGAAAACAAAAGCCAAAAGAGGTGATGTTCTGCATATATGCATGTGTGTCTGTCAGTGAAATAGAGAATAAAGAAAACCTATTATATACAAAATTTGAATGATTGTCGACGTAACCCCAGCTTTCTTTTCCTACATCACGGACAAAACTAAGTCAAGACTTGAGCAAATTGTTTTATTTTGTCTTTCATGGAACTTTTACAAGCATAGGTTTCTGTCGGAAGTGCATGATTTTACCTAGTAAAAAAGCATATGCCAACACAGTATTTGGTTCGTTGTGGGTTAAGGTACCTACTAACATTTGATTTGTACTTGCTGATTAAGTCTAAAACTAAACACTCTTTTTTTTTTTTGTGATATGAATTAGGTAGCTTTCCCTTAAACTATGGCATTTCCAGCTTGGTTTTAATGTCACTATTTTTGTCCATGGACTCTGTCTGGCCTCATATGTGTGGTGGAGTGATAAAGCTGTGTTGCTAGGCAGAATTCTGCCAGGCAGTTCATGCTGGGCTTCATATCTGTCACTGCCCCACTTTCATGTTTCTATGAGGATGGAAATGAGTTGAGACAGAATATCATTGGGAATAGGCGCATAGTTAAGTGCCCAGGTCTCCTGATTCTCCATTGAGTCATCATAAGTGTCTCTGAACTGCACCAGTGGTATTCTTGGCACGCGAGGCTCAGCGGGAATAACACTGAAATCGCAAAGATCGAAACCTGCATTGCTAGAATATTCTGTGCTTGCTATATTGACCTTTTTGGTCCTCCACTTTTGAGTATGTGCCTATGCCTCGGTGCAGCTATGGAAGGATCAGGGCTGCCATAAAAAGTGCCAGGGAGAAGGCAGGGAGGATGTGAATAACATGAGCATTGGTAGCAGGGCCATATTTTTTTCAGCGTCCATGGAATTTATATTAGAACCATGGGACTTTGACATGGTCTGCATTGAAAAAGAACCAAAAGATAATTTTAGTTTTTCAATAGCAAAATTTGAGAAGGGATTTTTAAAAGGACGCATTGTGTGCTGATTCAATGGCAGCAGGACAATTCTACACAAGTAGGGTGGCCCCAAATAGTCTGCCTCCATAAAGACAAGGGTGTCCTGTTGCATAATGGTTAACGAAAGTCACTGATCATTTGCTTTTTCACAGAAAGTGTTTGGCTATATGGATACATAAATTAACAAGACCTTGCAATTGAAGTAGTATGTGTTTATTAGGCTTTTCAAAATGTCGGCCAGGCTGTGGCACCTCATAAAGAGAGGCAGGTGCTGCGTGAGGCCAGTCTGCTCAGCGTTTCTCTGTAAATGCTCCTCTCATGACATGCCTGAAAACCCTCACTATTATAATAATGCTAATAAAAATGGAAAACTCTGAATTCTTTATAGATGCATAAAGAAGTGTAATTTCTCTGTGACCTGAATAACTTAGAATCGCTGCTCTGGCCCTTTGAAAGAAGGCAGCTTCACTATACTGCTTTGTGTTCCTTTGAGCGTTTTGCTATCTGACTATTTTAAGGACGGAAATAATAGGAGAGAATTTAACTCAGGGTTATACTTTGAAGGACAGGTGGGATCCCCCCCCCCGCCCCCGCACCTCCGGCCCTGCAACCCCCACCCCTCTCCATTCCATGGAACATAGCTGTCTAGCTTAGCTTCTTAAATGAGAGGTGATCTTGTTGATGAATAAAATTAAATGATAATACAATTTTTCACTTATTCAGACTCTTCCACCTTTTGGTTTTGTCCCTTTGAGAATCGTAAATTGGATTTGTTATCGCGACCTTTCAAGAGGCACTGCTCAGTCATCTTATTTTAATCGGCGGCGGCCGGCGGGGGCCCGGGCGTTGTGAGGAGTGCTAGCGTGGAAGGCAGAGGGCTATAAATTTGGAGGCCTGTGGTCTTGGGAAGCAAGTAATTTGGGCTAGAAATAATTCTAACAATGGCCCGCTCTCTCTCCCTAACGCCATTGATTAAGTGGTGGACACAGTCCGCGGCATCTGCAGCGGTTCAGCCTCTGAGTCCCAGGCGGGCTTGGGAGTGATTTTGGCCCCCCTGCTTTGCATGGATCGGGTTTTTGGGTGCTTGCTGCGTGCTAAGCCTGCTTCTGCTTAGGAATTATTTTTCTAAATTTGACGTAGATCTGCTATTCCTGCCAGTGATGTGAATAATGTGGGGAGAAAGATCAAAGAAGGCCGAGCCCCAGGAAGGTGGGAGGAGGGCAGCCCGGCTGGCAGGGCAGACAGTTTTAATGACCAGTTTTGTAGGTAATTTTCGTAATGATAGTTTTCAGTTTTTGTTTAAATGAATGGAAATTATTGATAGTAAATTTTCATTGTTTTTGTTTCTCTGTGTGATATTGAATACTGGCATAAAAACCGTACACAGTCATAAATGGTAACAACCAAGTGCATTTTATTAGAAATTTAGAAAGGACACCCTTTTAATTACACTGGGTAATTTTAGTTGGTCTCCTTCCAATTCCCTTCTTACTTAATTTAACAGCCACTTAATTATTTGAGATTTCTTTTTTGTTAATCATTGTAGCTGCATATAGATATATAGGAATACAGAAAATCCATGTTTCACAAGAAGAGATATTACACTCCAGATTCATGTATGAATAAGATTAGACAGTTTTCTAGAGCCTACTTACTGAGCAGATCACAACTCGAAAGCACTGTTTAGGGTTCATTTTATGAGCCTAGATTCCCCCCAAACTGTGGTAGTGCTCTGTTGGATGAGTATTTGGATGCTCACAGAGACTGAAGTCTTCATTCAGCTTCTGGAATCAGCCAAGCCCAGAGCGGCCACCTCGTGGCCGTCCTCAGCACCATTGTGGCTAAGGGAGGGGGCTGTGGCCATGCAGGGCTCTGGTGCTGCTCTGCGGAGGGTAAGCCCTGCGGAGGCCTCGTGGGTTTCACTCAGCAGGGAGGTAGTGCCCGGCCATGAAATTGTAGTTGCCTCCCTTCCCACTCCTCGGTGAAGAACTGGGTCATGCTTTGCGTGTACCGACAGGCCAAGCTGGGCTCCTGAGCCTTCATCTCCAGGGAGCCCCTTCTCGGGAGCCTGGGACCCCACTGCTCGTAGCCTGCTGACACCGTGACATGCATGGGGCAAGAAGAACGTTTTGCAAAGAGTGTATTCAGCTGAAATAGGCAGAAAGACCAGACTGCATGAGATATATCATTTGAAAGTATGTTTGCATGAGCAAGAGGGAAGCCTAGGGCTTCAGCAGTGTATTTCTATGGTGAGTGAGGCTTAACGTTTGAAATTGTTTTTGAGGCTATGGGCCACACCATGGGAATCTGGCTTTGTTTTGTTCCATCAATAGCTAGATCAGGTCTTTTATGATAGTTGCTCAAGGAGGGGGTACAAGTGAATTGTAGAATGGGTTAGGAAAGGCCGAGCCATTTGGGGACTGACCTGAGAAGCATGTATTCTGAATGGCAAGCAAGACTCCTAGAGGCCAGCACCAGTCACCTAGTTTTTGAAGCCCTTGCTTCAGTGACAGTTACATGTCTCTATATTACAAGTACAGCTGCGGCTTCAGAATTAGCTACAGCAGTGATGTAGGCATTGCCAGCACTCTTCAGACGGGAGCTGGGTCTGTGTTTGTTTTGGTGTTGCTGAGCGCCATTTTCCTCCTATGGTGCTGAATTTTAAAAACAGTGAAATTTGTGAGAGATGTATAGTAGATGTCTGGGCCTGTCAGGCTCTGCCAGCTTATCTGCATTTTATGGTGGAGGTGGTAGCTTTAGGAGGGTCCGAGGGAAGAGTGTTATAGATTTGAGGGAACCTGGAGGGATACAGTAGGTTTGTCTGGTCCAGTTCTTTTCTTTAGACGTGCATCATGCATGGTAAGCAAACAGGCCCTTTCTGACACTGAAGATTTGTTTGTGTCTGACTTTCTTCTCTCTTGTGGTCCCCCTCTTCAAACTTTGTTGAGAGGCAAAGAAGTAAAAGAGGACAGACTTCCAATTTTCAGCTGAAAAGATGCAAGTTCAGCTAGCAAATATCACAGCCTCTGTCAGGATGAGAATTGGTTTAAAATGTAGCACCAGGATGTTTTTTTATTGTTTGCACTATAGGTTTGTAAAACCTGACATCCATGGGAAAAAATCATTGGTTTTAGAAGTTTGTACATTAAATGGCCAGAAAGTACAATAGGCAGGCAGTATTGTCTTAAAACAGTTTTTTTAAGATATTGATTAACTGGACTCAAAGTCTACTGCAAATGTTTGGAGATGGAAAAGCGAGTGCGGGGTCATCCCCAGAAGGTAGCGGGCAGGGCACTGGCCATTCTCCTTCAGCGTGCGTAGGCGTGCTTCTGTGTGAGGGTAGGTCACCAGACTCTCTGTCTTCCATGCGAAGGTGTTGAACTCTGTTATTTGTCACAGTTGTCTGGTTCATAAATGTTGTCATTTGACCTAGTGGACAATTCTTTTAGGACATCAACTTAATATTGGCTCTCATGGCAGAGGGAAATTTCTAACATTTTAAATATAGCTTTAAATTTCAAGGCTAATGACGGGATGATTATATATGGCTTCCTCTTAAATTGCTATCTATTATTGGTATAGTTAGGTTACATCTCTTTTTTTTCTTACCTATAAGAAAGATTAGATAGAGAAACAAAGAAAACATTAATCCACTGAAGATATGAGAATATAAATTTATGAAAGAAGAGGTAAGAAGCACTTACATCAGAAAGTGACAGTAGTAAGAAAAAATGTAGAATTTTTTCCGGAATCAGCAGATTCTAGAAGAAACCCTTTCCCAGTTAACCGATCCGTAAAGTTTGTATTTAAAGGACATTAAACTGCATCGTGGCTGGGGTGAGGGGAAGAGGTGGGGACTACTATTATGGAGCGTTTATTGTTGCTGGGCCGCAATGCTATGTGGTATCCCTGTGAGGCGGCAATTGCCATCTTGGTTTAAGGAAGGAGGAAACTGAAGTTGTGACGATGTTATCAACTTGCGAAAGTCAGGTGAAAATTCTGCCATCTCACATTACTAGCCATGGGAGTGTGTGTGTGTGTGTGTGTGTATTTTGTATGTATGTGTGTGCCTGTGATCAGGATAGAGTAGCAGAGGCTGAGACACCAAAGCAATTAAAAACAAAACAGATGCATAGATGGACGGATGAGAAGGAGGGAGGGAGGGAGGAATAAACGGCTCCCTTTGTGAGTCAGGTGCATTAATGTACTCATCCACCCAGCGGGAAGAGAAAAGTGATTTTAAGAGTTAAAACGAATGCTATTCTAGTCTGTTCTTTATTCTGCATTAAAGTAAATGATAGGAGCCAGAAAAGGTCAACCTCAGTGGATGTTTAGGATGTTACAGGTGACAATACCAGGGTTTGGGAAAGTCAGTGGAATTTTTTTTCAGTTGAGTGCAACGTGGCCTCACTGCATTGGTTATTTGCACCAGCTGTTTTTCTGAGCACATAAAGGGTGAGGTTTGCTGCATTTGAGGAGTCGGAGCCTGGGGTGGAGGGCTTGCTGGTCCTGTGGTGTTTACCTGCAGCGTGCAGGCTCTTTACTATTCACCAGTGTAGTCTCCTGCTCTGCTCTCTGCTTCGGGTCACCTTCTCACCTTGAAGTGACCCGAGTAATATTATATAGGAAACAGGAGTTTTATTAAAATGGGAGTGATACTCCATCCCATGGAAAACCATTTTATTCAGTGCCAAGAGAAATAGAAATACTTCCCTTCCCCCTGCTTCCTCTCAGTCCCCCGTATTGGCTTTACAAGGAGGGAAGAAAGCCCGTTATTGAGGACAATATTGAAGGGAAGAGAGGTCAGGGCAGGCAGGGGAAAGGGAGGATCTTGTGAGAACAATATATTCTCTGTGTTATTTTAAATAGTATGTGACATTAATTATCAGTTAAAGCCAAAAGTCAAAGCTTTGTGAAATATGTATGGATCAACAGAACCATTTTTGCACCCAAAAAAGGAGAAAGGTACTGGCAGCGGGCCATGTTGAAATCTTAGGCGAAGAGCTTGAAGGTGGAACTGGGGGGCGGGGGGAGTGGGGCAGAGGTCACAACAGCAACAGGATGTGCCATTTGCAGACTGGTAGGTCAGCCTTAAATTAACTCCAGTTACCTCAGGTTTATTGCTCCTATAGGGTTTCTCTTAGTTGTCATGACGGCTGTCTGCTAACAGCGCAATTTTCTGCGGTACTACTGTATTTAGATAGAGAAGATTTTAAAACATTATCACATAAAGGTTTACAGCAGTTTACCTCATCCTCCTGGCAGGTAACTTTAGTCTCTAACATGCTGAGTTATGGTCTCCAGCCTCATGTACAGTGAGGAGAGCCGATCCCTTCCTTTGGGTCGTACACATGCTTTTCTTCCTAATACCCCTAAGAGGCTTTAGGGGGGAAGGAGAAGAATATAAACATAGAAACCACATCCTAACAGCTGCCTCTAGTTAGCTGCATTTTCCCCCCAGCTTTTAAATCTTACAGCGGCACCTAATTTGTCCCACATGGCTCTCCTCCCAGTGAAGCCTCTGTCCCTTCTCCTGCCTCATTTGAGTGAAAGCAAACAGCTATGAGGAATCAGCTAGTCCTACTAGTTCAGGTCACTGTCCTCATTAGGCTGCCGGTTTGCAGGTGCCTGTGAATAGGAAGGAGAAAACCCTTTGTCAATTGGTAGAGACTTAGAACCAAGACTGAACCCTTTTGGTGCCAGTGGACCTATCAAAATATCCCCCAGTTAAACGCTCCATGAAATTAGTTGACAAAATAAATGAAACTGTGAGTCACTGAGTGGATGGACTCTTGTGATCTGAATGGATAAGTGGTTTTGACCAGGATGGGGGAAGAGAGGAATAACAGAATCATCTAGGGTGTTTAAAAACCTCACATGCATGCCCGAGTCCTTCCTGTTACATTCTTCCTCTATTTTAGTATGCTTGAAAGTGAGGACTACAGACTTCTATAGGTTGGCGTTCCAACATGTCTCCATAGGAAATGGATTGCAACTTGCATTATTCGTTTTCTTTTAAGTTCTAGATTATTTCTTTGTGTCTTTTATTCATGTCTCCATTCCCCCCCTTTTACATGTTTTTTTATACTTATTTTTAAAAAAATACAGTGAGGCTAAAGACAGATGCTCCTAGGGCAGGCAGAATACTGAATGAAGTTATTTCCTACACTGAAACTAGAAACGAGTGTTCTTTTTCTCCCTTCCAGCACATGTTTATTTCTTATTGCTTCTGAGAACTAAGACATAAAATCCATGCTGCCAATGCCCTCTTCCTTGTGACTTTTCAAAAATGAAATTGGGATTTAAAAAGAAAATCAAGGTTGGTGTTAGTGACAGACAACAGCCATTCTCTTATAGTATTTAGCTCTCCAATAATGTCTTCTTCAAGATTTATTGATTACCTGAATTTTATTGCATACATGCAGAATACTAGGCTCATGTCTTCTAAGATGTGAAAAATGTATGTACTTCACCTTGAAAAAGGAGTACCTGAATTAATCCTTACAAACTCACCTTGTCTTGATGACTCCGCTGAAGAACTGATGATCTTTTTTTTTTTGTAAAGTAAGGAATAAACCTATCATGACTCTCTTTAAAAGGTCATTGTCTCTTTCAAAGCAGATTAGCTCATTTTGTCCTTTGAACAGGAGCCATGCTACAGCTCTGGAAAACTATACATGTAAAGTAAATATCTGCTCTTACTTTGGCTTGCTCTTGGTAAGAGGAATTTCATGCCTACCAGTTTCCACTGGCTGACACATCACAACTCCTCATGGGTAGGGAGGGGCAGGATGGACCACAATGGTGTCTCTCTTGTGCTTCCTCATTTATCATTTCTCTGCTCTTAACAAAGGCAGTTTACCAAGCATGGGCAAAAAATGTGTAAAACACTGGGGACAAATTTGGTGATTTACTGTTTTTGATGTTGTTGGGGGCCAATAGTAGGTGAGTCACAGCAGCCATTGAAATGACTAACTTGCATTTTGTGGAAGTAAATGGCTGAAATGGAACCCTACCTTTGGCTGAATGAGAGCACTGTTCTCCTGGGGTGTGGCCTATTAATCTCTCTTAAGTGTAAGTCCTCATGTAACTGAGACTGCGGCTTATCCCGTTACTTAGAAAAGCCTGTAAATTTATGTGAAAGTAAGGAGTACAAATTGCCCTGATATTTTCTTAGAGATGCATAATCAATTCTGTGTATTCTTTTCCTTCTAAGAATGGAATTGAGGGGGCCTGTGGAATTCCACCAAAAGGAATAATGATACTTTGATACATCTAAATCTACAACATTCCTTATAGTAACCAATTTATCTAGAGAGTTCAGGAAGGGGGAATTCTGCCTAAATCTGCTTAATCCTTTAAACAATGAAATAGTTACAACTGTTTTCCTTGCAAATGGTTCTAACATGTCACAGTCATTACCAGACATGGTCCAGTAAAGTATGTTGAGTTTTCTCAATGAACCAGGACCCTCATTAAGAACACCAGTTATTGAACTCTTTGGTAGTACTGGAATGCTCTCTGGAGCCTTTGAGGTCTATAGGTTTAGCCTGACTTTCTTATGATTTTTCCCAGATGGCTGGTTCTCCTGCCTCCTGCCAATGTCTAGGGCTTTTATACCAAAGCTCACAGCCTCTGGTCACTGTACTCTTCTAATTAGTATTTTTTTCTTTCTTTTTGCTCCCTTTTGATTATTTCTATTCTCTTCTGCCCCTTTTAATCACCAGGAGCCTGCTCTAACTTCCAGAATCCCAAATTGCTTTTTTCTTTTCTTTCTCTGTTTATAACCTAGGACCAGTTTGAGGATTTCTGGTTGCCTCCAGATAACAATTACCTGGTAATTAAGTCAGATATTAGTCCTGTCCCCCTCCTATGGGATGTTTGGTGTGGAGGAGAAGCAGGGCTGGCCACTTTCTCGTTAAAGTGTGTGGGCTTTGTAATCACCACGTTCATTTAGCTCAAATGTTCCTTTGTATTGTTCCTGACATTCTGGGTGTCCTGATTAAATTTTGACTCCAAAATGAGAAACAATTCTACTTTCCCTTCTAAAATCATTTAACAGGCTCTGATTTCTGTCTTTGTCCCATGTTCTCTTTGCTTTTTTTTTTTCTTTCTCGGAATGGTTGTTAGGACTGTACATCCACACACATTACCAGGCTCGTTTAGAAGTAATGAAGCCCCAACCCCTGCCCACTGCCACTCCACAGTATTTGGAATTACCAATATTCTATAGAAGGCTGGGTATTAGGAAGTTAAGTGAAGTGTCTGTTGATTTTTCAAAGCTGACTCCCGAATTAAATAGAGGCTGTTGAAGGGGCTGCTCATATTGACATGGCTTTGCTTTGAATTCCCTGAATAATGGGCACATTTCCTGAGCGATCACAAATTCTCACTTCATTTTTGCTTTTTGTGAGCGCTCATCTCTTTCCCAAGATTAACTGGAGTGTTAAATTCCTAGTAATGCTCATTGTAAGTATTCAGTAAATTAAGGAAAATTTAAATACATGCATTAAGGCTTGGAAGAGAATAATGATCAGTTCCTGGAAAGCTATGAATTACTCTATCCAAAACCATAGGTTTTTGAGAAAACATCTAATGTGCTTAATGAGTGTTTTGGCATATACAGTTTATTATCTCAACGAGTCATCATCATGCAGTCACATTCTCAGGGCTCCAGGTTGCCTCCACAAATCATCTATTTTTTTTCTCCTTGTTTCTGTAAAGGTGTTAATCAAAAGTAAAAAAAGAAAATGTGAGTTCAAGGACTTAGAGCACTTGGTACAGTGTGTAGCAACTAGTAAGTGCTCAGTTTAAGCTCTCACCTCTAGGCAACGTTTTTAATGTCTGTTGCAAGCAACCCTTTCTGTGTTTAAGTTTTATGGGCTCTTTACAAAGATGATTATTACCTCACCTACCTAATCAACTGAGAAGTTTTTCATATTATTTCATAGTCTTCTTGAGATTAAATTGTACAGATTTTCTAACCTTGCTTACTTTTTTGTACTTGATTCAACTGAGTTGAGTTTTCAGAATCATATTTATTTCTACAGTCCTAAGAAGATGGTGCAGCCCAAAGGAATGGTGACCAAAGACTGATAGTGAATTACCTCGTGCTTCTTTACGGCTGCACCTTGTGGCTAACATGATCTTCCCTTGAGCTTTCCCCTCTGTCCGCCCTGCCAGCGGATCCCAGAACTGAGGTAGAGGTGGGGCTGTACTGTGTAGGTTCTTTGTAGCCAACAGGGCAAAAGATGGTAGACAGCCAAGGATTCCTTCCATTGAAACATAGGTACTTCAAATAGTCTTTGTGTCTAGTGGTACTATATTACGAATATATTTCCCATGAAACAATCTAAACCTGCTTAGAAGTCACTTTTATTGGGTTGGCCAAAAGTCCATTTACTTTTTCTATAAAATACAAAACACATTTTTCATTTTCACCAATAACTTTATTGACTTGGATATTTTGAGTATGTTGGCTGTCTCCCGCTCTTGGCTTCTAGTAGATGAAGGCCAGGGGTGCTGCTAAATGTCTTCCAATAAATAAGACACCTCCATAGCAAAGAATTATTTGGTGAAAATGTGAGTAGTACCAAGAAACTTCGCAAACCATGTTTGACATGTTTGATCAGTCACAGCACCTTTTCCATAAACTGTACAAACCTTCTTTTGCATTTCAGTTGCATTTTTAAACTTTCATAACCGTTCTCATCCTTTATTATCTCAATCTTTCTTGAGATAATAAAGCATAATCTGAAAATGTAACATATTTTCTTTTATTTCATTATTAAAATGGCTGCACAAAAATCTGCCAATTTTGTTAAACTGTCACCATACAATCTAACAAAATTGTTTCAAATGAAGTTAAAGACAACCAAGTGCTACTAGAGCCATCGTATGGAAAAAACTAAATGAACTTTTTGGCCAACCCAATAGTTTCTCTCCTCTGTACTGTCTTCAGCTCTTTAGGAGGTAGGGTCCAGATTTAAGATAGAAGGTCAGGTATAAACCCACTTCAGATTTGTACATTAAGAGGGAAACATTTTAATAAACTCATAGCCTTCAGTTTATTGTTGGTCCTTTGCTTACGGCAGTATACTAGGTTGTAAATTTTAGAGAATAGTCATCAGTGGCCAGCAGTTCCTCTCCTTGGGTTGGAACTGACACCTCGTAGCCCACTGATCATCCTCCAAGTGTAATTTATTTTCATTTTCCTTAAATGCATGCCATTACAGTTGCCCACACTTCAGCTCTGTGCCACAGTTCTATTTACATAGCCCTGTGAAATCTTACTGCAACTCATCTCCTGTCAACTCGGCATTATTTCTTTTGTCCCCTTCAAACCTTTGGCACCAGTTCCCTTCCTCTGGGGTGTAGCCTGTGATTAACCCTGACCGACACTGATCCCTCCTGCTCGTCATCCGGATGACATCATAAGCAACTTCAGCATCCAAGTTCTCTGTCATTCTGGGTTTTGTCGTAATTATCACTTCTTGAGTCTGCCTACTTCATAGTCATTTTTCCTGGGTATGGAAGGTTTTCTATGGATTGGGGAGAGTTCTGAAAGGAAACTGCTGCTTGGGACTATATAATACTTCTAAGTATTATATGGGAACATGTATTCCCCAGCATGTTCCCAGAGGCAGCTGCCATTGAGTGTCTGCAAGGCACACCCTGGGAAATGCGGTTCTGAAGACAAGAGTCCTCACTGGAGTCTTTTAAGCAGTCACTACAATGAGATGTCCTGGAAACCTGTGTGGGCAGCTACTCTTCTTTCCTCATCGACTCCCCAGAGTTTTGTTACATGCTCTACAGGTAGCTGCTTTTTATAAAATACTTGATAAGTCCTTCTAGGCTACAGTAATACTTATGATGAATACACACTATCAAAAATGTTCTCTCAATTTTTAATTGTCTACAGAACTTCTTTATATTTTTATAGTTGATACATTCAAGAGGTTAAAAATAGATATAGTAAACAATGTACAAAGAAGTCTTGACTTTTACCCTGTCTTTGCTTCTCTATTTCCCATTACCCCATAGAGAACCTCTTTTATTAGTTTTTTGAGTATTTAATTTTTGAGTATTATGCAAATATAAGCACATACTAATATATATTTTTATAAACCTTATTTTCCTATTCAAAGCATTTTATACTTGGAGCACATTATATACTCTCTTCTGTACCTTCCTTTTTAAATTTGGGGTCTTTCCATATCAGTGCATAGAGAACTTCCTCGTTATTCTTTACAACTTCATACCATTTTATTGTGTGGAGGTGCCATAGTTTATTTAGGTGGTCCCTAGCGATGGCCCCTTGGGTTGTGTGCAGTATTTTGCTGTGCAGATAATGCTGTAATGAATACCTTGTACACGCATCATTTCAAATATATGCCTACTTATCTTTATCCTGTTTCTTTGCCCATTTCCTTGTAGGCTTTGTAAGCCACTGTGAAACTGAGTAGCAAGCATGATTCTTTATCTGCCTTAATATTTCCACAATACTTCCTGACTAAGGAAGCAATGTCTTGAACTGCAGGATGCCCCCAATCCAAACTTCTTGTATTTCATTTGAGTCTCCCTTCTGGCTCCTTTCAGCTTCTTTAACTCAGTGAGTTGAAAAGACAGTGAATATAATTAAGAAAAAGTATTCCACATTCAGATTTAGCTAAAGAGTTGAGCTTTCTGGTATTTTGCCATACAATGAAATATTAAATTTTTAATTAGATTATTGGCTACTTTAGAGAAAAAGAGTGAAACATGTTATATTGTGCTTTAAGAGTAGAGAAGATAAATGTAACTGGATGAGCAACAAATTAGTGTCATAGTACACTGGTCAGGTAGGGCCCATAATTTTGGTTCTGAATTCTGACTTTTACAGACCTTTTATATGTTGATCTCTATGTATTTATGGGTTCAGAAGTTGCTTTGTGGGTTTATTTATAATACATAGCTTTTTTGAAAGGAAAGGAAAGGGGAATGGGAAGAGGAATGGGGGATTGTAAACTTTTAAAGGAATAATTCTGTTTTGTTTTCCAGACCATTTTTCCCCTTGTATTTCCTATCACATCTGGTTTTGCACAATCTGTCATCCATTATGAACCTTGCTCTTTCTGTACTTAAGCACAACTAGTCTTTTCCCAGAATTTAATTTCCTCCAATTATAGATAAATTCAGTTTATTGCTTATCATCTGTTCTTTGGAGTATTTACTGTTTCATACAGATTGGTGTCAGAGCTAGTCATTATGAGTAAGATGCTAAAAATAATGCAGACCCCAGGGCAGGACTTCGGGTAAGGAAAATCACTCCTCTTCCTCGTCCTCTCTAATGTGTGGTTAATATCTTCGTGTTGTTGAGGGATGGGTTGTGAGGGATGTGAAAGTGCCCAGCGTGGTGTCTGAGTCGTGGTAGGCACTCGTTAACTAGCAGAAATAGTGGATGTTCTGCATTATCTCCTACGTGTATTACTTTATGAGTTTCTGTTGTCTTTGAGGGCTTGTAAAGGTTATTGCAAATGGTTGAATAAATTATTCAAATGATTTTTAATGACTTCCTCATTCACAAATAGGAAAATGGCTATAAAAGTTATTAGATATCTATGCTAGTGTGCTTATATAATTTAACCTATTGTTAGCATGCTTTATATATCATTTGTTCTCTCTAGTTTATTTAATACTCCTCCATTTTTCTGGCAGCTCATTAGGAATTCTGTTGGGGGATGCACTTCTATCAGCACATTATCAGCAGCTGAAGAATTTTCAGTTTTCTGCTCACTCAGTGCTTGTAAAAATTGAATATATATCGTTTCCCCTTTATCATGTTGAAAATCTCTGGTTCATGGTCTGTTGAAATTCATCTTGTTATATTCAAAATGCATCTCTTGGAAGCAGCAACAATGCACAGGGCTCGAGTACACTTAATTCTCAATGTTTTTGTTTCAATTCCTTTTCTACACTTTTTACTTGGAGATATTTTGTTTTAATCTTCTCTTTTCCTTTCCTCTAGCCAAGTTTTTTGTTTGTGAAAAGTAATATTTTTCCAAGCTATATACAATATGGCCATGTTTCAAGATGTTCTTCAGCTCTTGCATCCAGCTACTAATTCAGTGCTCTGAAAAAAAGAAAAAAAGAAAAAATCTAGATGATGTTTGTGGTGATGGGTCAGTGCCAGTGGAAGGAAATAATTTTGTGGAAGAGGAATCTATTTCCAAGTAATGTTGGCTGAGTAGAAGATTACTTGGAATTTGTTAGGTTTTCTGATGGAAACCAAATTTGACCACAACGAGGCTGTATGTGTCATCTCTCTGTGCCTACTCATGTATACCTTATGCTATGCATGTATACAGGATAGTTTCATTTTGGTAGGATATTTTAGGTTTAGGAGGATTAAAATAGTAGCTTTCATTCCTCTTACTGAATTCCTTTTTGGTGGGTGTTTTAAACATATTTTAAATTGTATTTAAAAATAATAAGCTATTTTCTAAAGTAATTTTACATGCTTAGCTGTTCAACTGTATTATCTCACTTAGTCATTGCACCAGTCCTGAAAAAAGTATTATTAACCCCAATTTACAGGCGAAGAAATAAGCTTGGAGAAGTTATGTAACTTACTCAAGGCCGCATAGGGTACTAAGTGTCAGAACTAGACGTTGAGTCTTGGAGTTCTGTGGTCCTGACCTTCCTGATCCAATTTTTGATTGATTGATTCTTGGGTTTTTTTTGGGGGGGGGGGTTGGTCAAACTAGTGAAGTGCCAGTGAGATTTCACTTAAGGGCTTACTTTTTGCTGATTTTCTTCTTAGTGGAACAAAAATAGAGTCCTCAGTATTTCTGGTTTGTCTGCTTTGGATGGGGTGGGTAGATGGTACAAACCTCCTAATTCCATATGTGTCCTATTTCCAGGAAATAGAGAAATTTCAATTTTACATGTTGAATAACTTTTCAAACATTTTGAGGCCAAAGATCAATTTGGGCTGTCATTGAAATCATCAAAATTATTACTGGTAATCAATAAAAAAAGATTTGTTATCACTTTGCACTAAGAAAATTACATTTTGTTATAAATATTTTAAGTAAAATTAGAGCTTTACTTCTTACCCATGAATTTTATTTCTCAATCTTGTTTTTAAGCAGTAGTAGAATTCAGGAAGTATTTTTTAGACAACTTAAAAATAAATATTTGGAGTCTTTTCATTATCACCTGCTATGAGTAGAAGCTCTTTTGCTTATCACTTAGCGATATAGGTGCCCCTTTATTCACTTTAACTTGTTAAGCTGTACATATCAGTTTCTTGCAATAGATATCATTTATTAAATACGTAGGTGCCAAACACTTTGAAGTATGCATTTCAGCCCCACTTTAGAGATTAGGCAATGGAGGATTGGACGGCTTAATTAAAACCCGTGTTAATGGGTTAATGTTAAAGCCGGTAACGAACTCTCAGTCTTTGATTTGGATCCTGTGCTGTTTTTTCTTTCTTTTTAACTTGTATGTATGCATGTATTTTAATCTTTTCTTAGTGCTTTTATTGGGGTGACGTTGGTTAATAAGATTATATAGGCTTCAGGTGTACAAGTCTGTGTATTGTATTGTGTGTTTACCACACCAAGTCAAGTCTCCTTCCATCACCATTTATCCTGACTTTACCGTCTTCTACCTCCTCCACCCCACTTTTCCTCTGGTAATCACCATGCAGTTATCTGTTTATGAGGTTTCAGGTTTTGTTGTGGTTGTTTTGTTTCTGTTTAATCGCTTCACCTGTTTCACCCAATGTCCTTACCTCCTCCCCTCTGATAGCTGTCAGTGTATTCTTTTTATCTATGAGTCTGTTTCTATTTTGTTTGTTATTTTGTTCATTAGTTTCCACGTATGAGTGAAATCATATGGAATTTGTCTTTCTGTGGCTGGCTTATGTCACTCAGCATCATACTCGGGCTTTTAATCCAATTGCTAAACTGTAGTGTGGGTACTTAGAGGAACTGGTATTCCTGGGAGCATGGTGGGGAGGCCATCGTGATGTGAACCCTTCTGTAAAAAAGCGTTATAATTTCTGAGAAATAATAAAGTTTAGTTCATAGTAAATTAATTTTATCTTTCCCTTCCTCAGCTTCCTAAAAATGAGTTATGTAAAGGATATTTACTGAATAATGGATTTAAAAGAGTGCATGGCGATATATAACAATTGGGTTTCATGTTAATGGTATATTTAAGCTTTATAGGATAGGGTGAGGTGATTTTAATTATTGGGATTTGGTATAGGCTCACATCAGACATATCCATTTCATAATGAGCCCCCAGTGGTCTAGTGAGTCCTCTGTTTATTAAATTGTACAGGGAAATTTCTTTGTAAAGTGCGACTGACTTTTCTTCCTCTTAGGAAGACAGATTAGTAATTTTTCACTATTAATTAGGTTCCATCTGCTCATCCTGCCTTCCATTCTAAAGGTTATACTTATTACCATATTCACAAGCCAGCCCAGCTGTGTAATTGAAGTAAAAAAAAATTTTTTTTTAACCAATGGTTCAATCTTGGTTTTATAATGTACTTTTTGGCTACCACAGAGAGGTACCAATGACTCCACTTCCTTTTTCTTCCCTGTTTTCTTTGATTCCGTTTTGCTTCTTCTTGTAATCCATCCATATGCCACAAATGACACGAAATTAAACTATGCGATATGAGATATGGTAATAAAAGAAGTGGCGCACCCACTCAGCCGCTGTTTTGGCCAGAAGTCTCCTTGAGTATCCAGGTCATGAAAAGGAGTCATGGAAAGGCCTAAATGTCACCTGTGTTTGGAAACACTGACTTGTGTTCCATTCTTCCGTGTTCTCCTAAGTTCAAGCAGAGCTCAGGGGCCCCCCTTGGCTGGGGCCTGGGACAGGGCACATCTGTGAGACACCATGCGCGGGGGGAGGATGCGCAAATGGTTGGAAGGAAGCAGGCCCTGACTTCGTAGCTAAAAATATGAATAAATGGAGTTCCATACCACAAATTGAGCAAAATTTGATGATAGGGGATTACTGGAACATTTTATTAACTTGGGTTTTGCCTTAAAAAATTAACTTTTGAAAAAAGTTGAATCTCTGAGCTGTGTGTAAGGGTTTGGCCTGTGGATGGTGGTGATTACAGCCACTGGCGCGTTACCCAAAGCCCTTGCTGTCACACCCTGCAGGGACAGTGCTCAGTTTTTCCTCTCTCCTCCTGGCCCCTCCACCCGCCTCCCTTCCTGCTTCCCTTTTTGGGTCCTGAGCCTCTCAGTACCACGGCCAGATAGCCCCTCTTTCAGCCCCTCTGTTAGCCTGGGGTAGCTTTGGTGACTTATCCAATTACAACATTATTTAGAAGGCAACTACCAGTAAGCGTCAGCGTGCATAATCTTTAACAATCCGTTTTACCTCCCGACTGGCCTTTGATGAGTACTGTCTTCAGTCCTCTCAGGGGTGTTGGCATTTTCAGTACACATGGAGCAGGTTGTATCGGTGAGGCCAGCGTACCCACGCTGATGGTAGTATTTGAAACAAGATGCCTTTCTTTTTTCCAATCAGGTTTAATTGTTCAAAGAGCCAGTAATGAGAAGAAATGAGAGGACAGCACATAGCTTATTTTGTCTTCCCCTAAGTAAATAACCATTTTGTAAGAAGCAAGGATTCTCCAGAAAGCTGAATGTAATTTTAGTTTAGTAGCTTAGGAAAACACACACACACACACACACACACACACACACACACACACACACACAACAACTGGATTATGAATAAGTAAAGGATTTTCAGGTGGAAAGAGGGTGGGGGACAGCTGGGTCAGGAGAGGAAGGGACAGGTCTAGGTGGTCCCGGGAAGCGGAGGGTAGGTTTGTACGCATTGTGTGGGGAGGGGCCCCTTCATGGCAACCTCTCCTCGTTTACTCTGCATTTTTCCTTGGAGTTAGCATTTCCCTTCTGGTTCTGTTTCCTTTTTTAACTTTAATCCTCCTAGATCTGTGGCTCTCAACAACACTGTCTGCACATTTAGAATCACCTTGGGGGGAGGAAGAGAGTCTCATTTAATTTGAGTCAGGTGAGGCCCGAGTGTTGGTGGGTTTGAGAGCTCCCCAAGTGGTTCTAATCTTCATCCAGGAGCAAGCACCTCTGCTGCCGGGGTTTGGAAACCTCTGATAAAACTGGGCATGCCCTGGGAACCATGGAGGAGGCTGGATTTCAAGTCAAGAGCAGTGCAGTTTCCCCATTACAGTCTTGGCATTATCAACTGCATTAGCGAAATCAAGCAGATTGGCTGGAAATCTCTTCATCTTCCAGCAAGAACAGATTTGTTCTTCTGGTGCACAGCCACGAATGGCTCGACCCCGAAGGTCCAGTTCTCCGATGGGAAGGAGCTGCCTCCTGGAAGCAGGCAGGCCTGGTTGTGACAGCCTTGGATGGATGATGGACAGCGAGGAGTACACAGGAGTACACAGAATGGCCGAGTGGCTGTATCTGATGAGTGTTTTTTCCCAGCTGCTCTCAGAGCTGTTTCAAAACAGGTGCTAATGTTCATCCTTGGACAGCAAGGACTTACTCGGACACTGCTAATAGTAGCAGGGACAGAGGTCACGTGCTGCAACGTCTGCAGGTTAGTTTCTCACATCCTCTTTCATATTTTTCAATGCTGCTTTTTTTAAACATTAAATTTGACAGATTTTGCTTCATTGATGCTTTCTTGGGGCCACCCAGAAAAATGAGGCAAAAGAAGCTTGTTTTTTTTCCCTGTCTCCACTCTGGCTCATTTACAGAAAAAAAAAAAATGGCAGAGGGCTCCCTGATTTGTCATTTTGGTGAAAAACTTAGGGAGTGTGATGCTTTAGTCCTAGTGACAGATCTCACTTCACCCCTTTAATGGTGTGCAGCTTCCCAGTGAGTCCTGCTTACAGGTACAGACGTATTTCTGTGGAAAGGCCCTATCCCCTCTCAGGGGGCCTCCCAGTCTGAAGGGGTCCTGTCCTCCATGAGCCAGCCTGTCTCTTCGGCCTTTGGTAGAAGAGTGCAGACTGGGGTTGGTGCTCTGCTAACCTCTATGGAATACGTTTAAAGCCATCGAAAAGAAATCATGACATTGGTCTGCCTCATTTCCTCCACTCAAGACCAGTTTTCAGTAATTTTTAGAGCAGTAGCTTTGGGTACAGTCAGTTTTTCAGATAAAAAAGAGAATTTGTAGAGTATGTAAAGCCTGTTATATTGCAGACAATGATGTGTTATTTGGCTTAGCTTTGCCTGAGAACAGCTGCTGGATTTGCACCCATTAACAGACTTCACAGTCCAACTCGTGTACCAGGTGTGTGCTGTGAGTTAGTGGAGAATGAACATTGGTATACTTGAAGCTTCCTCAGTACCAAGTACTTTTTAAATGTCGAGCATCCATTTGAAAATATACCTTAATACATCTATAAAATTGACGGTAGAAAAAATAACTGCTCTCAGAACCAGACTGAAATATATTTGGGGCTTGTCTACTCAGATGTTCTTAGAGTTCGGTTCCTCATTGGCTAATTTATTGAATAGGTTGATACGAAGCATCTGACCTGTGTGAAACTCTTTAATGTCTATCAGGTGTCTTCGCCTCAAGTGCCAGTAAGGGTCAAGTGAATACCACTTATAATGAGGCAAGACAGGGTGCTACATATACAAAGAAATGGGACTGTGTTCATAGGGAGAGCACAGGCCCCACCTCCGGGGGTGGCTGCTGCTCAGCTTTAAGGCTGGGCATGAATATTGATCAGAACAGTGTTGCCAGATGTTACCATATTTTTATGAAAAGCTACTAATCCAGGTCAATTTTTTTTTGTCAATTCTATTTTGACTTTTAAGCTCAAGTTTACCAAAAGAAAAAAGAAAAAAAATCTGTGCCAGCCAAGTGAAGCAGGTATGGGGCTGAGGACTGTTTTTGTGACCTGCTTTTGGTAACTCTGTTTCCTGCTCCCCCCCACCCCCACCCTCAACACACAGAAACTACGTGAGTGGGGCAGCTCGCTTTTAAATACATCCTCAGCACTGAGAATTGCAGGTTAAGTAATTAAAAGTCATTGAAACAACAGATGGTAATAAAATGTGTACAATGATAGACTCACTTCACACATACACTCCCCTCTTGACCCACCCACACAACTGTTAAAATTTTTTTGCATTAAGAACCAAACTGGCTACAAGCGTCTGTGATTATTGGTATAGAAAATGCTCGTAAATATGGGCACATAAACTATCTGAATGACCATCTCAATGAGTTTTGATCACATTATTTCTCCAGCCAGTTTCTGAAAGCAGCTGGGGCTGCAGCAAGCCCGCTCCAGCCTATGGCACTGGAACCACGTGAGACCCCTGCCTGCACGTGCACGCCATTTGCTTTTAAGATACAATCATGCCGGTCGCTAGAGAGACCGCAGATCACTGACACTTGACACAGAACCATAAATTCTCCTCCCTCGGGATGGAACTTGGTGGGAAGCATTTCAAGAATGTCATTCTTCCTCAGGTTGTGGTTCGGAGGTTAAATTTTAGGGTAGGGGAAGGAACTACCACCACCAAAGAGGAGGTGAGTTATGTCTGTTTCTTTTATCATTTTTATAAAGGTCTTGACAGCCGTTCCTAGTCATTTACATTTATGCTCTAAACTGCTTTGGGAGAAGGCATTCTTGCACAGGGGAGGAAACCAAGGTAGAGACGCCGGACCTGTCTGTCCAAGGTCACCATCTCTGACAAGAGCCAAAGTTAACAGTCCTTCGAGAGGTTCTGGGCCATGTTGTCTGGGTCTGCCTCCTGTCGGAGCCGACCAGCACTGAGGCGTGGATCCCCGGTGTCCGTAAGCAGGGCCAGGGAATGGAGAATGAATGGCTGTTTCCTGGTCCTAGGTAAATACTGTGTTGTCATATATTTACATAAGACCAGGGAACACAGCAATTCATTGTCAGGGGAAGGCAGGCACACCGAGGGAATTCTTTTCCTGGCAGGGTTTGTGGAGGGACACATTTAGGAATTAGGAACCATAAGCAGGGAGAGAACAACCCGTCATTTAGGTTTATTTAGCAAGGGGAAAAGCTCAGGCAAACAGATGCCTTAGCACCTAAGACTTTGCTTTCACAGATGAAAGCCCTCTCCTGTTTTGGGATCAAGATCAATAACCAAGCTAGAAAGTAAACAAGGAGTGTTAGAGGATGACCTCTTTTAGACTTTTTTTGTTAATGATGGTGATAAAATAACAAAGGTACAGGTGAATTGCCCTGTTTTAGTCCCACTTGGGAGATGCTCCACTTACCAGCCTTGTACCTCTTTGCAGAAGAAACTCCATGTAGTACAACGTCATTCCATAGTTCTTAAATATTTACTCTGGAAAAAAGTAGTGCTTTTTCTCTTTACTGATACATGTGTGCCAGCCTGTTTATAATTAGTTTCCTCCTTTTGGAGGCTACTTAGCTCACTTGGATACTACCCGGGCCTTTGATTACCCACCCCCACCCCATCCCACCTGACCCGACCTCCAACTTGTTTTATGTTACTGAGTTACTTTGCTTTTACAATCTGAATAGAAGAGGGTCTGGGAATTAAATGACTGAGTCTGGTTCTTTAAGCAGTTTTGGGCTTAGTCTATGAGAATATTCAGTCTCTTGTTTATGTTTAGCCTTTGTGGCTATCTGTGGACTTAATGCATTTGCCCTGCTCCTCCTTTCAAGCATAATTCAGTCGCTTAACATGCCTAAACTGTGACCACCTGCGTAATTTCTCAAAATGCCTCATCTGTAGGCTATCTCTAGGGTGGGTTTCACTCTCACACTGCCACATAGCTGGCAGGGGCTTGGGAAAAACCCAATAATGCCAGTGCCCAGGAATGTTGGAAATCTTTTTTAGAGTAAGTTGAGGACCCTTGGTAACTTTTATAGAAGCCAGAGTGATGTGCACGCTTTTCGTGATGCATTGCAGCCAGAGCACCTGTTCAGTAAGAGGAATTAGCTAAATTACTAGATGTAATTTATGTTTGTGCAAAACATAGAACATTTGTTTTTCTCTCCTTGTGGTTAATGCTCCGCTTGGTAATTTGAATGAGTCTTTTTCCCTCTCTTTCCATCCCTCTCCACGTTCTATTGCACACATTTTTTCCCCTTAGCCTTTGTCTCCTGGGCACTAACAGTTGCTAAATGTTTCTTATGGAGGATCATATATTTAGGAAACAATATCCATTCAAGATTGTAATGCTACCTGGCTCCTTTCTACAGCCCAGGCAATGAAATGCAGATATGATACAGTTATCTTCCCCAAGTTGAGTCATTTTAAAGTGTATGCACGTAATATATAGTTTTTAATAATCTCTTTGCTATAGAGCGTAAACCGGTCTATGAACAAGAACAGCCTGATGAAACTCGCTTCCCTGTAAACATGGCTTGAGCGGAATCAGCCAATTTCAAGGCAGATTAGTGTCAGTGCAGAGAGACCAGAATAAATAGGCGACGAATATCACTTGAAGAAAAGAAAAATCATGAGAAGATCTTCTTCCAGGACATAAGGATGTGATTGGGGTGACCGGAATGGGCCTCCTTGTTCTGTGTTCTAACTGCGGAGCAATATGCCAAAGGGCCTGGTAGCTGCTTCTATTGTTTTTGTTTTTAATAAAAATAAAGTCTGGTTGTTTTGAAGACTAATTCCAACTATGTAAGCAGCAAGTAGAATTAGAACACTCTTCCTAGACAGGGGTTTTGTTTATCTGACTAATTTCTTGCCAACCCATATTTTTAAATGAATTATTGCTTGAGCCAAGGAAGAAGTCAATGCAGGGTTTAGCTTCATCCTTACACATGTTAAGTTCTGCACCGCTCCCAATTTATCTGGCTTTGATTACTTTATCTCGTGCATGTGGGTCTGCAGCTTGATGCCTGGCACCATAGAGCCTGCAGTGTTAGTTTAGTGTGCCGTGGGTCCACCTGTCTTCTCTTAGCATCTCCTGCTGCCTGCATTGTTTTCCTGGTTGATAGAGAGTGGCAACCTCAGAAGAGAGGAGCCATTGTCTTATCTTAAAATTGCAGGTGGCCAAGACAAGGAGGAAAACTGATGACCTTGTCTTAGTTATATAGGCATAGAATGTGATCACTGTTACAGATACAGGTTCAAGTGCAAATGCTTTATTATCATACTTCTTAAAAATCTTACATTATTTCTGCCACTTTTCCTCCCTCCTCTCCTCTCCATCTTCCCCCCCAGCATACAAGTAGGTCAAGAAGTCTTCTGAGAGTCCTGAAATAACTTTCAAGTTTCTTTGGAAGCCAAGGGGCTTCCACTTTTACTACTTCCCTTGTTTCCCATCAAAGAGGAGGAGGAGATGAGGACAGGCAGAGAAGAGGAAGAGAAGTGCATGGTTTGGTTAAGTGCGTTCTCAAACATTTTTCTGTTTCATACACCTTAGTCATGTAAGTCTCTCTTGAATGCTATTATGATATTGCTTAGAAAATGAACTTATGTCCCTGTATTTTCCCCTGACTTCTACATTTGCTAAGAATAGGTAAAAATAAGTGTGATCTTTACAGGATTTGGTGCATGTCCTTTCAGTCTACATTGACACACAGTCTAGAAAGGTTCTGGAAGAAACAATCTACTTGATCTTTCTGTGTGCATGTAAGATTACATTTAGTCATATTTAGTCATATTGTTAGCTGGTACAATTATTTTTCTAGAAAGAGAGACTCTGTAGTATTTTTTTGGTAATGCACTGATGTACTAACTTTTAAAGACAAAACTGTGTCTCAATTTTTAACCTAAATTCTTCCCTTAAAGTAATTAATTTCTGAAGGAGTGTTGTTGGTTTCCCTTCGGAACTAAGAGGCTTTGCTTTGTAGAGTAGGTATGTTCTTTTAAGACTGGCGCATTTCTTGTGGTGCCAGTCGGGGTACTGGAAATATTGAGAGGAACTCTGTGTAAAGTGCGTGATTGTCTCACACTAAGCTGTGCACCTGAAACTGATACATACTTTTTTTAAAGATTGTCCCATTTCTCTGTCCACATGGTCATTGGAGCTGCTGTCCCATTGACTCATGTCATAGACTTCAAAACGATGTCAAAACCACTCCCTGCATGTAAAATGTGTATGTTAATGGATTATAATTATTTTGGAGAGAAGGCTGATAAAAATAATCAGGTAAAAAAAGCCCAGGAATGCCTGGAATATGGTGGCAGGAGGTACATTTTCTTGCATACAGATACACGGGTAGAACAGTGTGTCCTACATTTTACATTCTATTCATGGTTCTAAGTCCTTTCTCAATCTTGTGCTTTTAGCTGTTCTTTCTAAAAGTGGATTTATGAGGTCTGTTATTCCAGTTGTTTACTCAATAGCCCTAATTAGGTCTGGAAATGTATTTGTTTACCATCTTTTGTTTAGTTCTTTATGGGAAAGGCTAGCTTACTTTTCCTGGTTTTTAGGAGTGAATTGCCTTTAGAAATCATTACTGTGAGCAATTATTTCCACAATTGCAGATCTTTATGTAGTGAATTTTATTTTGGCAGGCTCTATTCTTAATTGAGCATGATTGAATAAAACAGAAATACCTGAATTTGAACAATGCATGAGTTAACCAAAGAGTTCAGAAAGCATCGTAAATGTAGTGTATGTCAATCCAGGGGCATGAGAAGTCCCTTTTTAAAACCTGCGCCCACTCCAGCGTTAGCGTGATGGGGTTTTGATGTCAGTCTGATTTTTCTCTTTGAGTGATCTACTTCACGTAGGAGACTTCACTTCAGCAGTTTTACTTACCGTGCTATTCAAAGTATTAAACATACCAGTGAACTAAACTGTCCCCCAAATCTAATTTTATTTTATACCATGTGTCTTCTAGTGATCTATCGCCATCCAGATGTTCTTATGTAACTTCTAACCACAGTCCTGAAACATTTAGTGCTAGTTTTGGCTATGGCACTGTCTCAACTTCTCTTATGGAAAGAATGACCTTTTTTTTTTTCCTTAATATTTGGAGATTGGCTTGATTTTAAAGGATTCACTAACCCTATTCAGTCTCCCTCTGGTTTTACCTGTCTTGGATGGCAGATACAGTGTCTGACCTAGGGCCACTGTTGGTTCATCTCAGGTCCATTATGAAAACTGTTTCTTGATTTGCAATTTTCAGGTATGAAAAAGATGCTATTTCCAGATTTTTCTATTACTACATGTGGCCTAATATCATTTAGAATTTATCAGCACCCTGACTTGGTGACTGAAATCGCATTCTCTCTTGGAATTTACAACATTCAGATCCCCAAACTACTTTTCTACTTGCTGTGAACCGGCTGTTGCTGCTATTAGAAATGGCAAGAAATTGAGGGTATGAGGAAAACCCCTTTGGTTTTTTATGTGGTGTAAGGGGAAATGAGCCAGCTGCTTGGGTGCCAGTAAGAGGGTCTTTGGCTTTTATATTTTATAGAAGTTAAGTTAGAATTTCCATCCAGTAGCTCTCATTATAAACAGGGAACAGGAAATTGGACCCATTGCCTATTGCCATGGATATTACATGAAACTGCTCTTCAAATCCTATCCGTTGGAGGACGACCTTGTCCTCCTGACCAGGGAACATTCTCTCCAGTGTGCCTTTTGTTCCTACAGTAGAATTCCAGACAACCTGCCGCTGTCCCGACCACTCTGAACACCTTCTCACTGTTACCACCACTCAGATCTTGCCTCACCTGAGTGTCTGCAACGTGTCAGCCTCCTCACCTTCTCTGTGTGGATCCTTGTAGTGTTCTAGTAACACTCAGCTCCTTTGTTCACTCATTCCACAAATACTTATCGAATAACTTCTATGTACAGGGAAATTCCCACAGGAATCCACAGCTAGCAAGAAAATTGACATGAAAATTGATAGCAAGTTGCTCATCAGCCATAACTGTTAGAAAATGCTGTCAATTGGGAAGGAAAACAAATCAGAGACATTAATTGTGCCTATTAAATTTCTTAGTGGTTGAGTTTTCCACTAAGAGAGAGTGGCAGTGTTCAGAAGATGATGCCTGAAATAACATTTGAGCTAGAAATGCTCAGTTATTGCATTTAAAGCTTACTAAGGTTTAAATGATAAATTTAGGTAATGTGTGAATCTTGGGGAACACATTGCAGCCAGCCACCTGGACTGTGCCTTGGCTGTGCTTCTGTCCCTAAATGGGCTGGACTTTGGACAGTCAGTTTTGCTAGAAGAACACCAAAAGGAAGGTTTCATCTTCAGTGAGCCACACTCCCTAGTGTTTAGTGGCCTCTGGTTGAGGTGAGTATGGCGACTGCTGGATCCCAGTCACCTTGAAAGTCTGAGGTTACTTCAGAGGATAACTCAAGCAGTGTTCTTGGCTTACTGCCCAATTCATTGATCTCTTAGGGACAGAATTTTGTTTGGTGAATTTCCTAAGGGGATTCTGATTGGCCGTGTGGGGAAACCCCTGATATTCCCAGAGCATCCCGGACCTCTTTGTATTCCCACAGAGCTAATTGGAACCTGTGGGAGTGTTTGCATGTGGTCCCTCCCTAGAGCTATGTGAGTCCCATGGACATCAAGGCTGCCTTGATCCCTAGTGGAGACTCTTGTGGAGCTGTGAGGAGGAGTAGGGCTCTCATCTCTGCTCTGAGATGTAAAGTGTGAAGGTCAACGGTCACCACATAACGTACCTGTGTTTAACCTGCATTTACCTACCTGGTTTGCCTTGGGTGTCTTTCACGAAATGAATAAATTCACTTTATTGGTGCCTCATTTAACCTTCAAGTAAAAGACATTCTTCATTCTTATTGGATCAGAGCTATCTTCTTCCAAATAAAATATTTGTTGGAAGTAAGCAATATTCACATCTATCTCTTAAGGTGTGAACTGAATTTCCACAGCAGTGCCGATGTCCCATTGCACAGACCCCTTTTCTCTGTTGAGAGTCCATTCTGCCTTTGCCCTGTAGCTATAGTGCGACCCAAGCTGGCCCTCACAGGTAGGCCCAGGCCTACAGAGTGCCCTCTCTGTCGTTACCAAGCAACAAGCTTTTCCATTGAAACCCTCATTCCCTGGAAACACGTCTGAAGAAGCAAGTTCACATTAAAGAGTGAGGAAGTTACGCCCCTCATTTTCCCATTGCCTTTTCAATGCCTGGTAAATAGTAGTGCACGATTAATATTTTTATCTCCAAATGGTCAGTGTTCCATTAGAACCTGATATTTCATACTTTCCTTTTTTATTTACTCCAATTTGAACCAGAATTTTTGGCCAAATTATTCCTAACTCATTTTTTAATTTAAATATATACTTTTTCCATTACCATTTAGTCCCCGTATACCTCCCTCCCCCCCAGCAGTCACCACACTGTTGTCCATGACCTAATTCATTTTTGAGTTGTTTTAAACCTAGCGGAGTTTATTTGGACATCCTCTCAGGCCTGCTGTATTTTTTGTGGGGCAAGGGTCACTCTTAGGACAAAGAGTACTAATTCATATTAAGCTAGCTTATCACTTTTCTTCGAAAATATTCAGTTTTGAGACCCTTGGATCTTTACCTCAATTTTATAGGATTAAAATTCTTTATTCTGGTTCTTTATTGCTAGTCCATATATATAAATGTTATACATGTGACCTTTTTTTTGAACTTTAGAAGGTGTCCTGTTGTTTCCCTGTAGGAGGGAACTAAAGGTTTTGATCAGGGAAACTTTAGGACTCCTGTTGTTATAACCTTTCTAGCCGTAAAGGAATCCTACTAACTAGATTATAGTTATTTACAGCTGTTTCCTTGAAAAGCTAATCTTCTATTCATTTGTTGTTTGAGATGGAATGCGGAATTTATTGACATTGATCTGCCCAGAGAAGAGAGAGGAGAGGAACAAAAAAAGAGAAAAAAGAGAATGAGTTCCATTTATTTTTACTCTTATATTTTTGTATAAGACCTTCATATATTTCTTAGAAATTATACTGAGTTTCATCCTCAATCATTCATTTTATGGGGCTAGGTGAAAATACAAAATAACATTGAAAAATTAGCACAAAGGAACATCATCTGGACAATGATGAAAGGGGCGCCTCGGGGGCCTGTAGTAGAAATCAGTGGAAAATTATTTCTGATCGCTTAGGTTGAGCGACACCAAAGCAGTTTTGGCTCAGCTTCCTAAATGAGCAGAAGAAATGTAGTTTACGAGTCTTCAGAAGGCCCATATTCCATTCCCCAAACATTTAGATCATTTGTTATTTGTGATATTCTGTTTATATATGCTGACGTGAACAAAACATAATACCAGGCCCATAGGAACTTAAGCTCTTCTGAAGATATATTGAAGGATTCATAAACACAATTATTTTAAAAATCACTGTTCAATCCACCAATACCTGCTATATGCCAGGTTGAACACTAGCTGGGTGGTGAATGCCTTAGCGTGCAAAAGCACATAACACTTAACTAATTAAAAAGTGAAAACCAACTTAATATTGTGCCACTCTGAGCTACTACCATTTTATCCTTGTGAAAGTCTTCAGTCCTTTTCACACTCATCTTTCACTTACATATGATTAATTTGTACTCTTGTACCTAGAATGAGACTTTTGTCCCTAGAATGAGACTTTTGTCTCCCAGGGTTTGTTTTCCAGATACATGCAGAAATCAGTTCTTCATCTCCATTCTTTGAAAAGAGAGGATTTTGCTGCTTTTTAAAGCTCTGAGTCTCTTTTACTTGTTTGCATTGACCCCAGTTGATGCCGGTGATCTGAGGAGAGTCTACCAAAGGCAGCTGTGACATCCTCTTCTGAATATCGAGCAGAGATGTTTTGGCTGCTAAAGTGACAGGAGTTTTGGTGCTCATGAGGCCCCGGGACAGAAAATTTGTGTCTTCAGATACAAGAGGATCTGTTTTCCCTGCACGGGGACCTGGACTCTACCCTCTGTTCCCATTTACTCATGAAGGCAGGCAGCTGTACAAGTGGAACTTGAGTCTAAATCACAGGGTGTTATAACATATGAAACTTGAATGTGGCAACTGTTATTGTCTGCAGGAGTGAGCTGTCTGGGGAAATTCAATCCCAGCCCTGGGCCTGGCGGAGGAGGCTCCAGCAGCACTGGGTCACCGGTGTAGATGGCTTTGGAACTGAGTTTTAAATATTTTTCATTGGAACTGAAGTATAATTCTGGCCTGCAGCTTAATCAGATATTGAAGGTGCTCTGGACTAGGACAACTTCTTTACTTTTTTTGGCTGTTTACATTCCCGAAGGCACCCTGTGTCTCTGTTGCTCTTTGTTATTTCTTCACGCATCTCAGGGGTAAAGGACCGTGATAATAAATAATCTCTCAGGATCATATCACAGAGGGATGAAACTTCAGCAAGTGGAGAAAGAAGTACACTAAGTTATTTCTAAAGTCCCTTTCAGTACTGTGTCTATGAAATAGTTTACCTTGTATTAGATTGTTCCCAGGTGAAAGATAGGATGTTTCTGGATGTGATTAATGAAATTTTGGCAGATGAGTATGTTGGGGAGGAAGGAGCTGGATCTGAGTCCCATGGACTGGCTGGCTGTGTTGTTCATAGCCCGAGTTGCCCAACTTGAACTAGATCTTGCTGCATCCTCACTGTGGTATGTGTTGTGCTCACACATGCACACACACACATATCTTAAAAATTTCTTGTTTTAAGTCACTTTCCAGATTCACCCCAAACCCAGATTTACAGTAAAAATTATTCTCAATGTGATGGTTCAGTGCTGAGATCAGGAAATTCCTTAGGCTTAGGTTTTTTTTGGACAAACTGACTTCAAGATCAGAAATTTCTTCTGTTTGGAAGGCAACAAATTGGCTAAAACCAGCTGAACTAGTTGTGTGGACACAACTAATGGAGTGTGCAGCACACTGTGTGCGTGAGCTTGTTTTTCATTGTCTCTTTTCTTTCTCTCTCTTTCTGTGAAAGGGAATGGGTTTTGTCTCCCCTTTTGCCTCGCAGTTACCCTAATTTATCATTTCAGGTAATCGGGAAGAGACGATCAAACTGCAGCAGGGAATAAATAGCAGGAGAAAAATGGGTTTATTAAGGTATATACTCTATTTTTGTGTAGATGTCCATAATTTTTTAATGCAGTACAGAATTATCAGAATTGTCTCTAAATGGAACATGCCTCATAGTGTTTTTGACGTCTTGGCAGAAATGGAACTTTCAGAATTAAGCATCTTCAGTTGCAATGGCAGTTGGTAACTGAAAAGCACTCTTTAAATTGTAATTTGTACGTAGCTATACAGATTTGTCGTGTACCTTCGGGAGTGTGATTATCTAGCCCTCTAATAAACCTTTCTGAGGAGCTGAATTATTGTTAAAGTCCTCATCAAAAGCATATAAAAATCAGCCTTGAAAGGTCCAGGAAATACTATAGACAACTGCTAACCTTTAAAAGATTTGTGGATAACGACTTTTATTATAAATATTCAGTGGTTAGTTAAACATTCTACCTCTTTGTTAGATAGTTGAAATACTATAAACAACAGGGGAGAGCTTGATTGACCAATAAGTGAAATTACCAAAAGAAGCAGGTCAGAAGTGCAGCTCAGGCTAAGAAAGTGTTGCTGGCAGGGAATCCAGGGTGCAGCCTCTGTGGTGGAGGAAAGCTTGTTAACTGAACAATTAATTCATCCTGCAGGTTTTGAACTAACATCACCAAGTCATATCACTGATTCCTGCTGGTAAGAGGCAAGAGAAGCACGGTGACACCATTAATCGTGGCTTTAAACATTGTTTCTATTCTGCATTGAATGATTTTATTCAAGGACGGTCTCTCTTAAGGACTGGGTAACACAGCTAGAGAAGTCTTAGGACTTCTTGTGTGCAGCACGGTTCCGAAGAGGGCCTGGTAGCAGGGAGCAGGGACCTCAACAGTAGACCTGAGTCAGGCTGCTGGTTCAACCAGTAGTTATTTTACTTTGGGCAATAATTATGATTATAGTGATAGCCATTATTTTCAACTATTTCTGTGCTCAGCTCTTTACATACATGTTGTCTGATTCTCAGCCCTGGAAAGCAGTACCTTGCTCAGGGCCATGCAGTTGGTTAGTAGAAGAGCCAGAATTCCGATCCAGCTGTGCTTGTCTCCAAAATCCATGCTCTTCCTTCTGTGTCGAGATTGCTTAAGCTTTTTGCACAACAGTGTCCACTTATGTAACAGGTGGACACTGTTAATACATCTGGAGTTGCTGGGAGGGATGGAGAGGCTGTGTGGAGTTCATGGTTTCCCAGGCACAAAGATCAGAGCCACAGTATGATTTGCAAGGCCCCGGCACTTTTGTCTTCATGGGCTGTTTCCCTGGTTAAGAAAAAAATATTAAAAATTTTATTTTATGACTGAGTTGGTAGAAAGATGAATATAATCAAGGCTGGACTTTATTCATTTTTATTTTATTACAAAAAATTAACACATCGTGTGTACCCTAGGCACTGGGCTGACTGTGCCTGATTCTAAGGTGGCCCGTGTCAGCGCTGACTCACCATCAGCTCCAGAGAGCAGTGGCCTTTTCCTGTGTGTATTACATTGCTGTTATGTCCTTTAACTGAAATATGAGGTCTGCTCAGCAAGTGTACATGAGTGTGAGTGTGTGGACTTGTGGGGAAGAAAAATCTGTCATCGTTGGAATTAGCTGGACAGATGTGCTTAACAATGGGAGCTTATCAGGATGGTTCTTGCCTGATTAGTCTGGCTTATGCCATTTAGCATTTATTTTTTTCTGCTATTTGACATATCTTAGAACTTTTAGACCACTCATCTTCATACTGAAAGCTATTTATAGAAGGTCTGGAATAGGTTTTCACTTTTTTTTTTTATCCTCTCCTGATTAGAACTGGCAGCTGGTTTCGGTCCCATGCGGCCCCCTCATGGTCCTCTCCGGGCTGGAAGCTGGTGTATAGGGCAGCTCCTTCCTGCCTTGTACCCCTCAAATCCACAACTCAAAGCTGATTACAATCAGCATTTCTCAACTTTCAGAATGAAACTCGTGGTTACTTCAGACTTCATGGATTTGGGCCCGATCTACATGCATAACCAGTTTGATGGACTAGTAACTGGTTTACTGACTTGGTGTTTTGGCTGGCTTGGAATGCAGACTTCTCCTAAGAGGCACTCTTTTACATCGTCTCAACACCTAAGCATTTAATAAATTCTTGTTGACTAAGTGAAGGGATGAGTGGTGGGCAAAGAACCAGTCAGTTATGTCAAAGGTGCCAATTTGATTGTGTTAAGACTCCATCCATTAAAAACTTAGCTGTTTTAATGAGGCCCCTACTCTATTTGCAAAGTTTACAATTTGAGAGAAAACTTCTATAATCTTATCAGGATCCAGGCTATGTTCTTTGATCAGTTAAGGGAAAAAATACCAACTGTCAGGCATAACCCAAGATTTCAAGAAGGCTTCCACGGCGATGTCTGAACCCCAGTGCACCAAAAAGGTTTTATCCCTCCTGTGGATGGCAGACAATATGCTTGCTGATGCAGCCGGTGATATAATTAAACTTTTGACCACATGCATGACTTTAAGCAAAAAAGTGGCTAAAGCTCTGTGTCTAACATGATTGAAAGGTGGAATCTGATGCTGAAGCTCCCCCAACTAATCTCTCCTTTCAGAGTCCTCTAGAAGCAGCCCTTCTGGGGGTCCAGGGTTTACAATAAGACCCTTTTATACTTAAAATGTCAGCAAAACACTAAGACCAGCTCTTCCTGATACGCGAAGGGGTAAGCTTGTCCATTCTTTCCTCTTGACATTTGGTCTAATTCTATCTCAGATAAGTGGGTGTTGGATGTAATCCAGCTGCAGTGAGGCATCCTAAAACTTCACCCTTGCGGTGTGCCCTTTGGATCTAACCCTTATCGCTAAACATTCACTGGATTTTCTGTATCAGAAAAGGGCACATGGCTCTACTTTCCCCGGCCCGCCTTAATATCTGATATTTAGATTTCAGAGGAACCACGAAATGTTGTTCATAGACACAACAGCCCAGCCGAGAAACTGACTTCATCTGGGAATGGCAGATTTCCCATTTTCCCAGGCTACTTTCTCAAGCAAGGTTTGAGTTTTCACAACCAACTGGTTTCAGAGTGACCAGGTGGCCAGAGTGCCTCTGAAACCCCTCCAGGGCCTGAGCAAACATATTGGCGTTTCTGTTGGTCATTTTGCAGGTGAAAGGTATTCTAATTTACATTTCACAGTCTGATCTGCTGCCAGCCAAAGGTGAAAACTGGTACAGTTGGCCACGTACATTTGTTTCAAACCAAAAGTGAAATCTATATACTTGATATTTAGGTAAAGTTTACCGAGTGAAGCTCAGACAGGTGGGCAGGTTAAAACAGAGTTCTGTGTTGGACCAAAGATAACCCTGGAATGTTAACTGATGGGACTCGGGAGTTTTGCGTGTGTAATGGTTTGGATTAGAGAAAGGTTTCATCATACTTTGGGATTGTACAATATAAGCAGTTCTCCTGAGGCTCTAAAGGAAGGAGGTGTAGTATTTTGGGGAATTAAATAACAGTTGAGGCAAGTTTCTCTGATCGCATTCCCTCCTCTTTACGAACTAAAGAATTTTGAGGATAACAGCTTTAAAAGAGCTTTTATAAACAACCATTGTTGTATTTTCCTTTCACGAATCTACTCCAACTTGCTGGGTAAACAGTGTTGATTGATGAAGCTATATATGTATCTCCTTTATTTTCATGAGTAAACTTATGAACAGGAAAATATCTGAATTAGTCTCTTCTAAGACAATTGAGAGAAATGTCAGCGTAGTGCCTGATTATGAATGTTAATTCTTTTGTATTTGGCATGATTCAGAATTGATTTTATGAATAAGCCTGCAGATTAACCTTTCTGTAACAGTCTGGAAAAATGATCACTTGATAACATAGTGCCCCCTAATAGCATTCTTTATACCTATCAGAGATAATCTGCCTGTGTGCAGTCAGGTTATTAGCTTGTTTCCTTAAGCTGGTTCCTAAACTTGTTATCTGATTGCTAGGATGGTTGAGGAGTTATTGGATTGGGGGATAGTGTTTGTGTTTCACCTGGATGAAACTTTTCTCTGTTAAAAGAATATACTGACAGTGGAAAAGGATATTCTGTTAGAACACTGGGGTGAGAGTTGAAGACTAGAAAACATCTGTTGAAAACAATCCATTTTGTAGCACACCAGTGCCTTTGGAGAGCTAAACGTTTCACTTAGAGGAGTTCTGAGCTGTGCGTTACAGGGTAGGTTTCCGTGAGTGAGTGTTTAACATGACCATTTAAGTCACTGTTTGCTCAGTATTTCCCTCTTAAGGAAATGAGATAGTTTGCAGGAAAGAACAAAATAAAATAAATCTTTTCTTGTTTATTGCCTTTGAGATTTCCATGAAAAGTTTTTTTTTTTTTTTTTCTTCCCTGGGGACTACTGAATGTATTTGCTATTGTCAAGTGCTGATGATCTTAATGATTTTGGAATCTCGTAGTCATAGGTCATGCCAAATTGTTGGAATACTAGACACTGCCGTTTTTCTTTTTGATCTCTTCCTTCCTAATGTCTTGAATTTGTATTAAAACTTCTCGTTTCTTTGGTCCAGTTTTCCAAGGGGGCTGTATGTAAAGTTCTTGAGAGTAGGAACCATGTGCTATATGACTTGTTTTCATTTTGAAATATTAATAGAAATATTAAAAGTTGCATAAAAAGTATCTAACATTTTATGACCTAATTGGAACAAAAAATGTATGCATGTGTTCAAAAGATTCCTAGAAAACAGTTTTTCCCTTCAGAAAATATAGTATGTATGCAGGTGACCACAAAACAAGGCAAATATTTTGGGGAGGTATCTACCAAGCTTTCTGGATTTTAAGTACTGCTGAATGTTCTTAAAATATTTTACTATCAGTTTACAACACACCCACCAGGAGCACAGGGTTGGTGTTCGAAGGGGCACAGAACTTGTGCCCTTCCTGTGAGCAGACACTCTACATGTGTAAAAAAAAAATAAAAAAGTTTTACTATGGTCAAGCTGTCTATAAATGGTTTTTTCCTCATTATTCAAAGATCACTTCCTGTCCCTTGCAGGGAAGACTTTCTTGTAGATTGACAGTTTTTCATCTCTCAGATCTTTTTGATTGACCCCTTTGTTTACCCCTATTTATACCTCCAAACCAGGATCAAAGAAAAATTCCATTTTTATTCTTTCTTACATGTGAAGAGTTAATGTGAAAGAGCATCATGCTCTGTCAGGAAATGATTTTTCATGTTTGCATTAGCAAAGCACAGCAAGTGCCCTCCACTGTGGCTTTTTACCTTATTAGACAGGGATGTCCTTCAGCATCTTCGGTGATCATGGGCATAAATCAAATTGAGAACAGTGGTATGTAGTGAATTTAGCACAACTGCATTTTTTAATATGTAAGTAGGCTTAGGTTTTTATCTCCCTTATCTTAAGCCCCCTCAAGATCAAACTCAAGCAAGCATTCACATCTACAATTGAACCTCACCAGCCTTTTTCTTTAAGTTAACATTAGTTCAAACTCTCCCCACTGCTTTTGTCAATAGATCTTTTAAAGGCAAGCATTAGAGTTAAGTTTGCCTTAGTCTTTTTTTCCCCCTTCCACAGCTTCAGGCCCAAGGGCTTCTTTTAATAGGCATTAGTTAAGGCCCAGAATTGAGTAGACATTTGTGAAGGAGACTTGAAGTTTGGAACAGAATTGGCCTTTATAGTTTTTCCATGGGGGGAAAAATCTTCTTATGAGAATAAAGGCTGCCTACTAATCTGCTACCATCTGGAGAATGGAGAAGCCAGAGGTTGTTGGCGCCAGGTCACATCCCTTATGTAAACTGTCAAATTCTTTTCATATTAACGGCATATTAAGCTTCATCTAAAGAGGTTTGGTATCAGAGCTTATTTATTGATTTTTTTTTTTTTTGCAAGGGAGAGGTCTTAGTATTGTTACAATATGAGAAAAAGACACTTGGAATCTAAAAAAGAGGTTTAGATATGAAGGACTTCTCTTCATACTACCTGCTGCTTACCTATTTAGTGAGGTTTGAAGCCATGAGCAAAAATTCAGAGTTCTCCCAAGCAACTCTTTTCCACTTGACCTTTTTGAGGAAAGTCTGAATGCATCTTAAATTCAGTAAGAAGGCCTCTTGATAGCCATCATGCTTATCCCTGCACTTAAAGCCATAGGGAGCCTAAGACTCCATTTTTCTTATAGATGATTTTGTACATATGTGCATGCAAGTATAAATACAGATGTGCATTTTTGTGCTTTAGGGTACAATGGAACAGCTAAAATCACCCCCAAGTGTTATGAGGCTGCTGCTATCGAGGTAGTAACGAATAAAAACCCCTCACTTTTTGGTTATGAAACCTTTAGCCTTCTGTGAACACCAGGCCAAACAGATTGCAAATGTCTTGACAGCTCTATTTAAAACGGCTTATTCTCCAAACTGCCACCAATTGATTTCGTTCATTCTAAAACTGTTCTGCTCTCCCCTCTTATAAATAAAAATAGGCTCACACACTCACTTTCAGGCCTTTTGATAGGTAAAGGTTGAACTCTCTAAATCACAGCATGGAAGCCCAAATAATCATGTTATTCCCAGGGATAGACATCTATGGTACGAGCTAAAAGGACTGGTGAATAGAAGCCACTGTTGTGTTATATATTGTCCACATAGAATATTTTGCCAAAAAACATCTGACATTCAGTAAATGTTCATTTAACATTTAAATAAAAGAATGGCTACAAACTCTCTTTTTATCTGGATAGTGAAGAAATAAAACCTAAACATTTCAGGAGGGATGATTAAATAAAGAACGAGCATTGAGATTTCCAGCTCTTGGAAATTCTGAAATAAGAGCATTTGTCCTTGGGGCCTGTGTTCCACTGGCACTTCTTACTCCCCTGGTTTCATATGTAAACTAGAAAATGAAAACCAGACCAAATGACCCAAAGGAGATGAAGCCTGTTTGTTTTGCCCATTATATTTCTCTGCTCACGCCTAGATGCCTTGCCTTCTCTGTCCCCTGTGTTTGAAGTTGAGATCTGGGAACAGACACGAGATTGAGGTCCCAGGGAGAAGCCAAGTTCAGCCCGAACTAGTGAACTCACTCCGACTAAGGGCAGATAAAGTGAGCTAAAGAGACTCAAGGACGGCATTTGTGCCAGCGGGGGAGAGACCCACTGGCCTTTGCAAACACGTTTCCCTCTGGTTGTCTTAGTGGATTGAGCCTAGCTGAGTGTCTTGGCTGTTTTCCATAAAATAAGTGTCCCCAGCTAATGATGGTGGGAATGAATTTACACACACGCCTGTATTACATAGGATTTTATGCCGAAGGCATTGAGTGGTATGATTCTGTGGGGGATCTTTGCAGGGGACAATGGGCTGATACTATAAAACATCAGGGCAATTTTGTAAGATCCCAACAGCAAGTGAAAGAATTAGGTGAAAGGAAGGGGACTGAAAATGTGGGAAGAACATGAAAATATCTGTATAGTAACATCATGTAAGAGAGAAACAGTGGGAACACAAAACTGATTTTAGTTTTGTTATTTTGTTGGCAATACGTTCTGCCTTAGTGTTTGAATGCGTTTAAATCTGGTGTTGCAATGTCATGTGCTAAAGATTTAAATAACTACTGTTAAAAAATATCATAATAAACTCTCACCTTTAAAGGGGTAGTCCAGATTTCCTCCAGTGATCACATGCTGTATGTGCAAGTAATTTAGCATCTTTTTATGGTGGGACCCCTTTTGTGTCCCCCTCCCCCCAACTTTCTAAACTCACCGGCAAAACAGCAATCGGGGTCATATGCATTCTTTTCAGCCTGCTTGGAATTTATCTGACTGCAGAGAACCGTGACTGTACAAAGATCGTGGCTTTGGGCGGTGACTGCTCTGACAGGACCTTTTGCTCCTATTGTGTGCTTTACAAGGGACTCGCTCCACCGGAGCTCTTTGCCCCTTGCCGGCCTTATCCAAAGAGATCTCTGCAGGCTTTCTGGAGTTGGACCAAGAGGCGGAGTTCAGTATCGTGGCCAGCAGGGGGTGCCCTTGCCAGATAAGAACAGGTTTTTCTGTGCCAGAGCAACTCAAATCACGTTTCTGCCAGTCTGCCCTCTTTAGTCAACGTGGCTCTAGATTTGACCCCAGAAACATTTAACTTTGCCCTCTCAGGTCCCCGGCCACACCTGTATGACTGTGCTGTCCATGTTGCTGTTTTTTTTTTCTTTTTTCTTTTTCTCTTTTTTTTTCTTCTTCTTCTTCTTTTTTTTTTGGTTAACAGTAGGCTCTGCTTTGCCCTAGCTTCTGAGTGGTCACCTTTCACTTAGACATTGGAGAGAGGTTTTCTTTCCCTCTCCCTGTATCTCAGGTCAAGCCTAAGAGCACAGTCACCTGCAGGGAACAGGACCGACTGTGTTCATTGAGCATTTTGCTGTTTTACATGACCTAGCCATAAAGGAATGTCTATGGGAAAGGAAAAACCTGTTTCATAACGTGTGCAAAGCTTTGTTTTCTCTCATCAGGGTGACAGCCCTTTGGTTCCTGCCAGTGGGTATGCGAGGGAAGGTGGGGAAGCTGGATCATAGAAATTTCACATGCTGGTGATTGCTCATTCTTTAGTGCTGTAGACAGGAGGATGCCGTCGGGTTCCCAGGACGGCTCAGTACAGTGTTTAATTCAGAGGGCCCAAACCTGTGTGATTAGCATTTTACTCTTTAAAAACAAGAAAAAAGCACACACAGAACAACCTTTGGCAATTTTTAAGTAGGTTCAGCATAGTCTAGTGGGAGGGGGGCGAGGTGAGAGAGCGTTTTGTTTCTGGGGAGTTGGATTCCCTGTACTTATTGACTGGCCTGTGCCGGGTAATGCTTTCCCCAGACAGCGAGCCATCTGCGCGGGGGAAGTTCACGGCGCACACCCGGGACTTGTTCCCATCGTGTGGTGCTTTATGACTGTGAGCCTTTTCTTGAATGCCTGAGCCGCTAGGTTCCTGTGCCCTCTGCCCCATGTTGGATTACAGACTGCGCTGATTCTGCAGCAATTCCCAGCCCGACTGGGCAACTGGGGGAACGGAACCCTCGGCAGCAGGTGCTGATGCTTCCCCTGCTCTTTAGTGCAGGCCCCTAAGCCCATCGTCCTTCCCACTGGCTCACAGCCCCCCAACCTCGGCCCTTCCCCCACCCCAAGTTCTTGAATTAGTCCTCTGCAAATACTGATGTGCTGTCTCCTGCATTAAAAAAAAGAAAAGAAAAGCCTGTGTAACAGGTACTCCCCTGCCCCCCCGCCCCTCAGGAATGTGAACTCACTGAGCTCTAGTGCTAGCTGGTTTTCAGAAGTTTGTGTGTCACGATTCTATTTTGGTTTATTTTTAACAGAAGCTACTTACTCAATGGCATTAGTTTTCTTTGTTTTCAAGCCCCTTGTAAGAAACTGTGACATTTCAGCTGCCTAAGGACGTAGAATCAAAGCTCTTACTATCTGCTGGGTCTTATTTTGCTCACATATAAATAGAATCTGTTTTGGCAAGGCATGTGCAAAATAGGGTCCTGAAATTGAAAAGAATTTTTTTTTGAGAAACTGACATTTATTTTCTATCCTTTTTCTACTATTAACCAAATTACTTCAACCCCATCCACCACCACCACCCCAACCCTTCCATTTTAAAACTCATCTTCGGATGCTATCTTTCCCAGACCCTCATTGTTCGTGAATTATATTGTGAATCCATTTGGACACCGACCAGGATCTTGCTATAATTGCTCACACGCAAGTAAAAGCTTTCTCTGTGTATTAATTAGTTGATACAAGGGATTAAGATGATTACATGAAAGGCATTGCTGCTTCCCTCTGAATAGTTAGACCAAGGTGGGTGCCAAGGCATCAGTTGATCCCATTTGCTCAGCACGTTCCCTTGATAAAGGCACAGAGTTCGAACAGTGAGGTTTCCCGAGGCAGCAGAATATGGGGATCATTTGGATTCACTGTTTCTGTTGATGTGAAATGTGGGATATTAATCAAGGCTAATTATACGCACTGGGTTTGGAACACTCTGAAGGCCAGTTCAGGGCATGGTTCTCTATGTAATTACTGACTTTAAGGTACCAGGGTAATTAGTAGAAATTAGAGGCCCTTGCTTTATGTGTCTTGCTTCTCAAAATGTGGAAACAGTTTCTTTCACCATTAAGAGAGCACTCTGTGCTCAAAGTTCAGAGTTAAATAGATGCATCCAGCTTGTAAGTAGACCTTGGTCCTGCTATGCCAAGTTTCTGGAGTTCAGGCAATAATCCAGATGATTCTGGCCTACATTTCTCCCTACCAGAGATCTTCTCATGTCTGATTTCAAAGTAAAAATTAGTAAGTACTTGACTAGGGAAAGGAGTTCACTGCCTTTTCTAGCAGACCACTTTTTCTAATATTATATGTTTTTTAAAAGGTAATCTGCAGTGCTTTCTGTTAATAAATTTAATAACCACGCTTACAAACAGTAAGTGTATAGTTGCTTCACAGTGTGTATAGTGTCTGAGAGTACAGCTGTCACTTTTCTGGAGGTGCCTAGTATCTTGAAACCCTTCCCAGAAGGCTAGGAAGGTTTTTTTTAGGGGGGGGGGCCCAAAAAACAGAATTTATTTATAAAAAATTGTGTATTTATTCTTACGTGTTTAAACTTCAGCATCTTAAAAGTACTGTCAATCTGATGCAGTACAACTAGTGAGACCTTTTTTCCACTGGTCAAGACAGTTTTTGAACTTATCAATTTTGATGCCTTTCAGTGCTGCTGCTGTTTTTGTTTCACCTCCTCCATATCGGCAAAACATTTCCCTTTGAGGACTTTTTTCATCTGTGGTAACCAAAAAAAAAAGTCTCTCGGGGCAAGATTGGATGAATAGGGAGGGTGGAGCACAAGGGGCATGTTGTTTTTGGTCAAAAATTGCTGAACACTCAGTGTGATGTGAGCAAATGTGCTCATAAATCACCCATCATGAAATGGGCAAACGTATTGAAAGAGTCTTCAAAAAAAAAATCCACTGAAGCTACATGCAGCCTCTCACGACAATGCCAGCTGGTACGCTGATACAGATGTGTTGCTAGAACACTCACCTAGCAAGGAAAGCCTGTACTACAAGGGGACCTCCCTCCAGAAAATAATTCTAGGTTATTTGGGTCTCCTGTCCTGTACACCATTGTGAGATATTTATGAGTTTCAGCTCCCACACGAAAATCTCCAAAGTCCAGGTCCTTGTTCCTTGGCGCTTCTGGTAGTGAGGACACAGGTGTGTTGCCCAAACTCATCACTCTAATGTCTCTGCCCAGAACTTGGAGTCTAGGGACAGGGACGCAGGGCTTCATGGGCACTTCAGAGCTCCCTCCTTTGGCACTGGCCTCCTTTGTCTGCTGATGGCGCGGGGTGAGCAGGCGTGGCAGGAGGGGGTTGCGTCCAACAGCTCCATAGAGCTCTAGAGTGGCCAGGGCTGTTAATTCCAGTGGCTGAATTCTTAAGTTTGGGCCCATTTCCTGCTAATCTAACAGTAATTTTATTAGAATCTCTGTTTCCTTATGGAAAAACCATTTATGTGTAAGTTCACTAGCGTTGGCTTCTGTGAGCATGATCATAAGTGTTTTTATGCCCACATTGGAGTCAATATTCTAAGTATAGATTTAATTACACATATGTGCAGATACCTATGATGCTATAAAACACATATGTATATTTTATGTGTTTATCAGGGAAAGGACTTGGTGTCGAGGCTAAAAAGAATCAGGGTGGGAGAAACTAGTGATTTTTTTTTTAAGTGTTGAATTTTGGCTGTCCTGACATTGTTCTTTATAAGGACTCTCAAAACCAGTTCCCATCATAAGTCTGTTGTTGATCTGGAAACTGAGCTGGATTTTTCCCTTCAGTTTTTACCCTTTAGTTGTTTGGTCACTTCCGTGCTGCCGTGGGCGTTGTTTCAGCATTTCTCCCCCTCGCCGCATGTCTCAGTGCGACCCCTCTGCAGGACTTTGCAGGCTTCACTCCAGTCGAGCCATCCCGGTTCTCTCGGCTCTCCCGTGGGTTGTTCTCTCCCAAGATTTTCTTCTCCTTCTCCTCTTCCTCCTCCTCCTCCTCCTCCTCCTCCTCCTCCTCCTCCTCCTTTTCCTTCCCTCTCCCTCCTCTATAGGAAGGTAGATGTATACATTGGCATCCATGGGTATATATGCAGCGGGGCATCTGAATGTTCATGTAAAACTTGAATGTAAATATTAGAAACATACTCTTCTTTCCAAACCGCTTGCTGCCTGGGCTGAGAGCTCACACTTTCAGTGCTTAATTTTCTAGTGAAGCCTAGAAGTTCCACAGAGACCTCAGCCTACACATTTTCTTTCTGTGTTCTTCAGGAAACCTGTTTACTGGCATTGTAAGGTTAGCGAGCCTGCTATACTTGTGAAACTGGGGAGACTGCTGCTGCTGGAGCTCTGTGTGGGAATGTCTGTCTCAGGAGCCTCCCATGTCTTGGTTTCAGACATCCCGGCCTAGGACACAGGTGGGGTGGGGCGCTTGTCTCCAACCCCATCAAGCTGGTGTGGCATTCTCTCACCGTTCTAGAGTAGATACACAGGGTGTTCAGGGCCCAGGGTCCGATTATAGGAACACACATGTCTGTGCACACACATGTCTGCACATACATCTTCCACTTCTGGTGAGGGTAAGTGCAAGGTCATAGAAGTAAACCAGCAAAGGTAGAAGCCAGGGTTGTTGATTTTTTTTTTAACATTATTCCCTGCAGGCTTGCTCATATATTCTTGTAGAATTCATATGCATTTTTTCTTCTCTGCATTTTAAAGATTAATTTCAGCTTTGGCAGTATAGGAAGGAAGTGGAATATGGTCTGTGGGGACTTGTTTTTTTTTTTTACAGAATATCAGTAACATCATGGACTGACTAGGATCCTGCTTTTTATTAAAGGACACACGGAAGGTCGTTCTGCGCATAGGACACCTTTTTCTCATCCTGTTGACTTCGGATAATTTGTGTTTAGTTTTAAGTTTCTTTAAACATTTTGTAAAAGTTCAAGTAGCTATTAAATATAATTTTGTGGATTTTTCTGAGTAAATGTTTTACTGTATCAAATTTAAAGAAGAACTTAAAAAGGGAAACTGTAGTAAGCGGGTTATTGCGGGCACTACATTTTTTGCTGCCCTTATTCTTTGAGGATTAGCCAAGACTAATTAAGGGAATCACAAAGGATTGCATTAGGGACCTATTTGGAAGTATTTATTACACAGTAAGAATAAGGAATTTGATCAATATTCTCCTCCTTAATACTTTCACACTTTTGTAAACGTAATTGGAGACCCAAAGCTTAAAACTCAAACGAAATTGCAGGCAGTTTTTATCATCTTCTGCTTCCCCTATGGTTGATGGAAGTTGACTGATGGGATTTGAAAGGAAGCCAGGAGTCTCTCTCTCTCTTTTTTTTTTTTTTTTTTTTTTTTTAGTGTGTGTGCGATGTCTGTAAAGCTGCAGCAGTTTTGGGCCGCTTCCTCTTGTGAAGATCTACGTGTGCGTGGCAAGGAATGCAGCATTCAGGAATTTGCTTACGTGTTTTAAAATATCATTAACGAAAGCATTGGAGATGATAGCTGTGCTTTGTGTTTTTAAGCTAGACTGTTTTATTGTTTTATTTCAGGCTGCTTTTAGCAAGCTGGAAACCATCTCCACTGACACAGCCTTTTCCTTTACATGTGAACTTTCCTGGCAGAACTCGCTTGTCGATAGAGTCCCAGCTAGTTCATTCCCTTTGTGTGGAGAGAATTAGACACATGAATGCCACAAATTAATCAAATGTAAGTCCAGAATAGAAGGCTCTCACCACTAACATGACTGTGAAAGCCCCTTTGAATAAGAGGGAAAGGACCTATCAAATATACATGAAAAATAGTGAGTTTATGAAGGCCCAGGAATTGTTGGGCCTGACTGGACCTGCATGCCACCACTTAGGGGGCCAGAAGCAGAGGGTGGGAGTGGGGGGACCACCAGCCCTCAAAGTGGGGTTTTCTTTTTTAAATGATCCTCTTCCATTGAGAGAAGCTTCTGGGAATATCAATGAGCCCCTTGCAGAGGCAGGGCCGGAGGTCAGAGTGCAGGGCCAGCTGCCAGCCTTCCTGAGGGACAATAGCAGAGCCCTTCTGTACATATGACAAAAGGGTATTCCCAAACAGTGTTTCTGGGCACTGAATGAATCAGAAGCTAAATTAAAATTATGCAGCATCATGTAAAATTAACCTTTTTGCCTCCCTCTTTCCTAGAGTTGAAAGTTGATCGATTCTGCTCTTTTCTGGTGTCACTCACCTAGTCTGTGATTTACAGAACTTGAATCATGCAGCCACTTAAGTTTTAAGATTTATGCCCCATTTAACACAGAAAATAATGTGGTAGAGAAAAAGTTCCCTTGATTTTTTTTTCTGTTTGTTTACATAGTATTATTTAGCATCCATAAATTGGAAAAAAACCTGTTTCTAGATTAGCATAAATTCTATATTAGGTGCAACAAGTGTTTTGTGCAAAGGATGAAAACATATTGTAGTAATATAGTAATGTGAGTGAATTAAGTTTAGGTACATAGGTATTATATCCCAGAGAAATGTTTAAAAAAAAAAAAACCTGAACTCTTATGAAAATATTAACAAGAATTACCAACATATTTATTCTGAGATGCCCTAAATCTGGATTTGATATAAATGTAATTTATGTAAACATAAACAGTTGAAATATGAGGAGTCCTAATATCACTGAAAAGCAAAACAGAGCCTTGGCATTTAAGGCACACAGCACAGCTATGCATACTGTTTTCCTGACTATCTTGATAAAATTGAGAGTTACCCATAAAAATACTACTCTGCAGTCTTTCGGTTCGTATTTTTTGTTCCTGGTGTGGTTTAAGTTTCATATTGTGTTTATTTTTCTTCATTCTTTTTGTCCTCACCCTGAAACCACAGAAGGTTTTCAGTGGAATGGAGAGTATTGTATCACACTTCCTGGTCGGTGCCAATTAGTTCCAGCGTGGACTTTCTTTGTGGCTCTCTGTTGGAATGAGATCATATTATCGGTCTTCACGTTTGCCAGACTAGTTCCACTTTTTCATCTCTTAGCACCAAATCCTGAAAAGGTCACATACAACTTACCCAATGGCCAAGCACATATTTGACAAACATTTACTAGGGGCCTACAGTATGAGTTAGGTACTTTTGGGACCACAATGCAGTTTATATTCTAATAATGGGAACAGGGCTAGGAGGCAACCATCTATTAATAGCAGGACTAATATAATTAATGCCATCAAATATGTAACACATGCTGTTGGGATTTAAAGAATGTTAGGATTTAAAGGAAGGGGAAGTTCATGTGTTGGGGTGGTCAGGAAGGATCTCTTAGCAGAGATGGGTGTGAAAGTGTTAGGGTTTTGAAATGCAGAATGGAGGGAAGGTTGGGAGCCAAGACCGAAATGTGAAGGTCTGTCTGCAAATGTAGTTTGACAGGCCTCTTTGCCTCGAGCATCTTTCAGGAAATGGTTTATTGGGGACACTTGGATAAATAGACCCAGCTGTTCAAGGCTGGGAAGTAACAGGTTCTGCAGAGTGTCCCTCTCTGATGCCCCAGGGGCCTCTCAGCTCCTCTTCTGCCCCCTCTGCATAGCTGACGAGGGAACCATCTCTCAGAAGTGTAATGCTTTTGGAGCACAGTAGTTGAGACGCTCTGGCTGGAGCAGGAGGAGGTGTACCGTGGCCCATGCGGAAGCCTTCAGACAATGGACTGAGGAGTTGTGTGTACTGGGAACATAGTGGGGAGCTCTGATGGCTTCTGAGCAAGCAAGACGGTGGCATTTTGAGAACTGCACCTTAGAACAAGTGATCTTGGAGAAAGAGTCAGGACATAAAAAATCCAGGTGGGAGGTTGCTTCCACAGTGATGAACGGGATGTGAGGGTGGATACAAGTAGATTCTGGGAAAGGAAAAGGAAGTCCCAAAACTTGGAAGAGAAGGCATGTGGCCACAGGAGTGTGCACACAAGGAGCAGGTGGTGACACCCACATTTTAACAATGAGGTGTTTGGAAAATGTCAGACTTCAGATAAGGGAGTTGGGGGTGAGGTGTTAGTGTGGAATTCTTCAAAGTAGAAAATAAGAATGGTCTCTCTAGAAGATTTTATCATTAAGAGAATGAACTACTAATTAATCCCATTTTGTCAAAGGAATTTGAATCTGTTTTTTTGCAGCATTGGACGCCTCTTTAAGAAAACATTTGCGTTCATCACATGACATCATCGTACGGTTGCAGAGCCAGAGGGCGATTATTTTCATGTCCCACTGACTTTTATGTTGGTCTGTGAATCCACTGAAAATGAGGCCTTTCCCCTTAACATTTTATAGCACAAACAGTCAGCCCAGTAATTTAATGCTGGTTCTTCCAATATAAATATTACATTATGGGTATAATTTCCCATTATTGCCACAAGAAATTACCTGAATGCTAAGAATAATTCGGCTTTATAAGGCCATACACCAATATATTTTTCTTTCCAAACCCCAAAATAAAAATACATATAGGGAAGCTCTTGTTTCAGTTTTATTTCTTGTACTAGATTAAAAGTTTCTTGATGGACGAGTCAGTCTTCTGCATGGCGGGTTCTCAACAAAGGTGGTTGTTACTATGGTCTGGTGAATTGGCTATGAATTTTGAAAGTTATTTTTTTAATACTGATGCTCGCTTCCCATAGAATCCATTCATAACTTCATCGAATTCTTCTTCTTTATTAGCCATGAGACCAGATTAGAACACAATAATTATACTATATTCCAACCATGATTTTGGCTCAAAATCTGTTAGGGAAATTGTGTGTGTGTGCAAGAGAGAGAGAGAGAGAGAGAGAAGGAGAGAGAGAAAGAAAGTGAGAGTGTGAAAAGTGAGAGAGAAAAAGGAGCTAGATAGAATGATAAATGAAAATCTAAAAAGGCAGGCTTCGTTTCACTGGTATTAATTTGGTAAATTATCCATAATTTATTAGAGCTTGTAAACATTGTGGCAAAATTTTTTGCCCTGTCAGTAATGAATTGCTACATCATTAATTTTGTCAAGGGATCAAGGAACAACATTGCTGAGCTCAAAGAAAATTTCTGACTCAATACAGTTAGGTCTAAAGCTCCGGTGTGATTAACGACATTCAGCAGTGAATCCATAGGACTTGGTTTCTAGACCCAGGAAACCCTCCCCTCGCCACTGGCCAGGCCACAGCTGCCACGGATGGCAAGCCGTGCAGACCCAGGTCTGGAGGAGGCGGTGTGGTCCACCCTGCCTTGGGTTCCTGGGTTTCCCTTCACCTCTGTTATGGCCCCCATGACGTAGGACTTTATCCTGAAGAGAGGATTGGCTGCTGTATTGGTATATATTTATATATCTTAACTTACTTCTAAGTATATTTTGAAGTCATAAGTGAAAAAGACATATCTTTTAAAAGGGTCAGCTGAAATTAAGATTATAAAGGAGGTCAGAAATTTAGATGAGACTATTTTAGGGAGACTGTAGTGGAGAAATTCAGAATATCTGTTTAAGCATTACATTTCTGTTTTAGTTTCCTGGAGGCTGTAGGAAAAGGGAAACCTAATTATTTATATAGTTGTCATTTTCTAATGACCAAAAGGTATTTGCCACATGACTCTTAATATATAAGTGCTACTAGGTAGGAGAGCAGAGTTAATTTTGAGTTTTGTAAATTGTATGTTATGGCTATATCTTATTAATGACCCTTTAAGACCACGTTCATGGCTTTGAATCATAATTCAGAGAGCATATTTTGGTAGGCCAGGGAGGTTGCAGTTTTATAGTGTGCTAAGATTGTGCTCTTAATGGGATCCTCTGCCCTGAAAAGGGATAGAATTTGGGGAACATAGAAGAGGGAACAGGGATATTTCTCGTACTTTGTCCATCTACTCTCTAATGCTTCACCATGGAGTACTTAGTAGACAGTTACATTTTCATAGGCGGTAAAGCAGTTGTTCTTCACTGGTTGGAAAAAGGGCACAGTCTTCAGAAAACTGATGTAGAGGTCACACCCGCATACACAACTGCAGACCCAGTAGGCTCCTTAGAGCGCAGCTTCTACCTCCCCCTTAAGGTTCTGACCTCCATGTGTGTTAGGAATGGTGTGTTGTCTGTCCCTGCAGTATTATATGGATGAGGGGGTTGGGGACCCTGGCAAGGAGAGGAGCCCCGTTCTCATCTAACCCCTATTTTGACAGATGAAGAAACTGATGTTCAAGGGCATTAAGCCACACATCCATGTCACCCATCTGAGTAGCAGCATATGTGAAACTGGAGTATATGAAAATAAATAGCTTAACTCACATTTCTGGGCAGCTAAAAGGTGAGCCCCCCTTCAAAAGGCAGGTAGGAGATACTCAAATAGTTCAGTAGACAGAAGGACAAGTGAATAATACAATATTAAAAGTGTGAATATTTTAGCAATCCTCAAAAATTGAAGAACAGGGCATTTTCATATGCTTTTACACAAAGAGCCAGATTCACCTGCTCTTTATGATCTACACTTCTATACCTTTTTGGGTTCCTGAACTTAATTCCAATGCACAGAGGAGGATGGTTTGCCTATACCAACAACAAGAAATTCTCAGACACCTGCTGAATGTCCTACAATTCAACTCATTCTGACATTGTCTACCTGGAGATAGCATCAGATTCCACAGGTGGAGGGCTTAGTCACACAAGACTGATTACCACCCCCACCCCCACTTCCGATGCTCGTTGCAAGCCCAGATTATTACCTGTACTTCTTTTGATTGACTGACTATGAACCAGAGGTTCCCATGACCTCCTCTTTAGGTTCAATTAATTTGCTGGAGTGGCTCACAAAACTCAGAAACATTTTATTTACTCCAGTTCCTGTTTGTTATAAAAGGGTGTAACATAGGAACAGCCAGATGGAAGGGTGGCATAGGGCAAGGTCAGGAGAAAGAGCAGGCAGGAACTTCGAAACTCTCTGGGCATACCATTCTCTCCCAAATCTCACGTGTTCACTGTCCCAGAAATTCTACACACCTCATCCTTTTGGGTTTTTACAGAGGCTTCATCACAAGAGCATGGATGATGAAATCATTGACCCTGGTGATTGACCTCAATCTCCAGCCCCTCTCCTCTCCCAGGAGATCCCAGGTCCCAGCCCTTGTCATATATGGGGTTGTTGGCCATACTGGCAACCAGCGCCTATCTGTAGGTGTTTTCCAAAAGTTAGTGAAACAAAAGACACTTTTTGTCACTCCCAACCCCTAGGAAATCTCCAGGATGTAAGGAGCTATGAGCCTAAGGAAGCGATGGAGGAAAAAGACCAAACATGTGAGAAATGACCAGATACTCATATATTTTTCTTTTAAGTCACAATGTTTTATTATACAATACCCAAACAGAAGGGGAATGACTGTATTTTGAGTAAAAACTGAAAATCTTCATATATTGGCTGATAAGCATTATGCAAAATTTGAAGTTGGAAGTAATTCATTCTTTAGCTTTTCAATGTAAAAGCAATCTTTTGAAAATAAACTTTTAGCAGAAGACACTTGAATCTTCAGTGTTGGAACATTTGAGAAAATAGAGTATCTAGTTCTATATAACTACTCTAATACTCCTGGAATACCAAAGTGTTTTATAGGAACAAGTTTGAGATAGAATCCAATATGAATATATTATCCTCATAGCAAGCCTGTTCCTTTAGTCAATTTCAGAACACGTATTAAGCAAAGCAATATATATGTACAATGCTTGTTTCAAAGTATGTTCAGTGTTCTCAGATTTAGGTGGAAAGGCATTTAGAAAGTATTTTTTTAAAAGCAAATAAAGTCTCTGAAGTATAATTGCTTTTCCAGATGCATCCGTGTATATTTCAGCATTTTTGCTGTGGAGTACACATCTATTTTCTCAGTAATTTTGTTCCTAGCATTGGGATGGTTGCAGGCAGGTTCCTTCCAGAGGCGTAATGATTGCCCTTTAAATAGCTCTGTTTAAGACCATATATTGCTTCAAAGAGAATATTAGTATTCTTTGGATAGTACATATTACTTAAAAACTTCATTTGTTTGGTGAAGTGAACTTACAAACAGATGTACTCTTCTCTTTGTTAAGTTTAAAGTTAACATTCTTTCATGCATTATACTGTGGGGGGCCTTTAGAGAGTGCCATGTACAAACATCATTATTGTCGAGAGGAATTCATTCATTCCGCCCTGTTACTCTGTCAGTAAGTACTCGGTGCTCATTATGGGCTGACCACTCCACTGTATCCCTAGAGGGTTGCAAGTAAGGTACCCTCAAGAAATTTTTTTTTCTTCTATTCAGTGAGATAGACACAAGAAAGTTAAATGATGGTTTAAGAAGGGTCACAATGAGCAATCAGAAAATAAGTTCCCTGACAGCAGGAATCACCATGAGGAGGGGTGTGGAGGAAGTGGACCTCAGCATGTCTGCAAAGTGATGGTGTTGGGGGGGCTCCCTGGTGGGGGCTGAGGGGAAGGAACGCCATTCTGGGAGTCATGGCATCTGGCACAGCCGTGGCCATTTATGATCCAGTGATTTACTGAACCTTCGTCTCTGTCAGTTCTTGTAAATGTAAGATTATCTCTAACATCTCTTCTTGTCATTCTGTCATCTAAGCACCCATCTGACTGTAGAATTCTCTTCATTTCTACCTTCAATTTTTTGCTTAAACATAGAAGCAGCAGAACGTACACAAGAAAAAAAAACCCTCATATGAACCAGCTTTCTTTTGTTCTATTTCCTTAGATTCAACCCAGATTCTTCTGCTCCATAAGTGTTTCCCGTTTAGAAAGAAATTACATCAAGTGAAAGCTGTATGTTTAAATGTATATTATATGGCTTCCATTGTTGTATAATAACTGAGTCTAAATTGGATGATTTTCATTAATTAAAGGACAAGAAAATAAGTCAAGACATAATTAGGTCAGAGCATTTGACCATTGTGACTTAACCTTCCCTTTGCCCTTATCTGCTAAAGCTTTGGCCTTGATATGGACAAAGAGCAATTTAAATCTCTTCTTTCCTATTCTTTTTCTATGAGCAGCTTCAAATCTAAACCTCTAATAAAGAAAGGGATAATAAAATAGCAAGGAAAGTATAATGGGAATTATATTGACTCTCGTAGAAGTTTTGAAGGAGAAATATATTCTCTTCCTTCAGCTCTGTAATAATATAATCATGGTATAATTTCTACTTTGCTAGACTCAAGACCATTTGGAAATATTTAATGAGTATAATCAGGTAGTAAGCATTTAAAATTACTATTTCCTGAAATCCAGGAAATTACTTGCTCAGTGTAAAATGCAAAAGAAAAAGAAAAAGGAAAAAAACACCACTAACATATTTTTTTTGAACAGCGTAATTCATGTGTGGGTGTGCTGGAGTCAAAGGTGGGAGCTGCAGACTTGTCTTTGACTCTTGCAGTGTCAGCTTGGATGATTCACTCAGTCTTTTCGGGTTGGATTTTTTTATTGCAAAATAATAATAATAGTGATGATGGTAATAATAATAGCAAGCATTTACATTTACCATGTGCTATTATAAACCCTTCCCATTTGACCACCTACTCCTCTCAACAACATTGGAGGGTAAGTACTATCATGTGATTGCAGTCCAGTTCTTGGTTTATTGTATCTAACATTTCAATTAAACTTTTGAAGTCAAGTCTCTTCTATTGTAAATCAATGCTTTGAACTACTATGCTTGACTGCCTCATTATTTACATCATTATTATGAGGCTGAATATTTTGATTATTCAAAGGTGAACCCATTTCTAAGCATGTAGTGACAATTTTGATACACATACTGTTTTGTCTTTAGCGGAACTCAGAGAAAAGGTAGCAAAAGGCTTATTTAAAAACCTCCATTGTACAGATCAGAACCATAGCACACAGAGAAGGAAGAAGTCCTGGCAGAACATGGAAGGATCTCATAGCCAAGCAGGACTGAGTTCAGGTCTGTCTGTTTCACGTGACCGATACCATCACGTAGACCTGAGGAAGCAAACACAACTTCTACCATGTTGCCCCACGCACAACAGCCTCTGAATTCCTGTCCACCCTCAGATTTGGCCACTGGGCTGTGAAATTCTTAAGGTGGCATTTGGTCCAGATTTAGGCTAGTATGCTTGCCACCTGACCTCCACCATCCTTAACCTCTCTCTCCCCTTCTCATTTGGTGGGTGCCTGGGCTGGGCACCCACCACGTACCAGGCACCAGGGCTAAAATGTGAGGGGTAACAGACATGGCTGCTGCCCTGTGTAGCTTACAGTTCAGTGGAGGAGGTGAACATTAAGGAAATAATGGTACAAAGGGATATAAAATTATAAGTACACTGATGATAATAAAGGCAGAGAAGCAGGTGATGATGGGAGGGGGATTTGGGCTACAGCAGTTATTTAAGTTCTCCCTGAGTATTCCAACCTTCATGTGAATAGCCTCCCACCTGGTGAGTAACTTAGGGCAGGTGAGATATGCTGGAGAGACCATAATAAGATCAAAATTTTGATTAAAAAATGTCTTCCTGTGGATTTTCATTAGTGCAATATGAAGTGTAGTGATGAATTGGCTTCATGAGGGACTTTGTTTGGGTTAAACTCTTGCTGCCAACCACCGGATTTGAGAGATTTATTTAAGATGACTTGTGGGGTAGAGAATGGAGTTCCAGGTTGAAGGATAGAAAAGGTGAGTTTTACTTTTTGGGGGTAAAATCTGACAAGAGTCTGTGGCAACAAGTAAAGTGTGCATATAATAATTCCCACAGTGCCTGGCACATAGTAAGTTCTGATTACATTTAGTTCTCCATGTTACTAGTTGGTGTGGGAGAAACCAAGGTGGATAAGCCATTGTGCATACCAGGTATGGAAGTCTCAATAGAGAGATATGATGTTTATCCACAAAAAAGGTCGGTTTCTGATGCCTGTGGGCCAAGTAGAGGCTATTACTGGGTTGACTTACCAAATAGGCAGTGATGGGTATAGGGGTTCGGCAGGGGAATATTCTACAGGGGAACAAAAGTGTGGTGAAGGGGAAACGTAGTTGTGCCCATCAGATAGACTAAGTTGTCCAATTTCCTGGAATGCCTGGTCTTCACAGGACAGGACTGACTGGTGAGCTGGATGGCAACACTTACCAGGGGCCAGGACACCCGGGAGGATGCTTTCCCTGTTTTCTCAGCCTCCTGCATGGAAGATGAGAAAGTAGCAAGAAAGCCATTTTCACTCTTTTCTCAAATGGAGCTTTGCACTAAGTTGGTATCTTACAAGGAAGGTCCTTTCCATTATTTTTAGGTTGAGATTTAATGAAGAGTCGTGGTAAAATCAGATTAGCTGCATGCACTCCCATTATAGAAGAATGTGTGTATCTTCCATCTAACTTTAAGCTATTAGCCATTCTTTGCATTCCTTTCTTCTGTCACAGGTTAATTAAACTCAAGTTGTGGTCAGAGAGTTTACTCTATGTCAGAGTGTTTAACATTCAGTTTTCAGATGACTGAATGGGAAATAAAAAGGGACAGGAATTCAATGAGTTTAAGACTCAGTTGTTATAGAATGAAATAATAATGAATTTGAAAATGTCAAAAACATACAAGAAAATCTCCATTCCCTTTCTATACGTAAAATATAACAACTGACACAAAGGCACTAAAAAAATCCTTGAACTTGGGTAACCGCACGAACAGGATTACAGAGCTGCACGTTGACTGACCAAACAGACCAATGGGTGATGTATATCTGGCTGTGTCATAGTTCTGAGGGTGAACCAGAGCAAGATAATGAAATTGCCTGTCAGGTAATCTGATTTGAGAATTCCAGTCATCTGTGAACTGGTGTGTGGGCTAATAAGCCAAGAGTTTGCCAACACTCATTATTTTTTAAGCTTCTCTACTCACTACATCTGCCCCTGCAGGATGTCAAAGTGTCCATCACAGAGCGAAAGATGGGGAACTGCGAGAGGGCCCCGGTTTATAGACGGTGCTTCGGCCCCGCTCCAGGTCGAGTCAGACATTTCTGAGGTGTTCTGAGCTCAGCTAGAGAAACGAACAGCTGCTCATCACAGTGACCTCAGTACCCCCCAGCTGATAGAAGCTGCTGTTGCTGAATCTCATAGCAAGTGTTCCTCCCAAGGTGTGCAGAGTGTAGGCCTTTGAATCTTGGCTGTCTATATGGTAACATTCTGACCTCGGTCACAATGCATAACCTTTCTGAGACTCGGTCTTCCTGTCTGCAAAGTATAGAAGATAGCACCTAATTCTCTCGCAGTATTTGGTACCCAATTATTGGTAAGTAAAATCAAAGGATTAAATAGAGGACTCTGTGTGCATCACTGATATTTTTATTTGCCTATCAATTAGTTTCCTCCCACCACCTTTTTTTTGGAAGGTGCGAGGGGTGATTATAATTGTTTCCGTTTTTTGCTTAATGTTTCCATAGGTTTAAATGGAGAAACCTCACAATTACTATTAGTATGTTTTTGTTTTATTAGGATCTTACATGTATTATGCAAATATTATTCCCATATCAATGACACAGAAAAATCACCGGTGGTAATACTTCCTGTACTTCGGTACAAGATTCAACCAGAACATCAAAATGGGAGGATTCTTAATAAGGCGCTCAAAGCTTTAATTATTTTTCTTTCTAATTCAAATTAGATGTGTGCTTTAATATACATCTGTTTATATTCTAGAGTAATTAATTCTTTTAAAAATAGTTAGCTTTGAAACGTTTTTAGGAAAAAAATTAAATGCTTCATTGGAGGAGCTGCTGTAGTCGGTACCATCTTAGAAACAGCGCTCACAGCTTGCGGAGGCCAGGTTTCGGGACATCCGTTGCAGCTTGCCTGTCCTATTAAATAACTATTCTGTGCACCGAATTTATCATAAAAGTATACTTTTTAAAGGAATTGTTCCTGAATGCTAAGTATTAATTTTCTTTTATAAAGTATCATGAATTTTTGCATCTCAGGTAAAATAGTAATCAAAAACAACTGCAAAGATAGATAGACAATATAATGATGTGTGGAAGAACCTAGTAGGGTAGGATTTTTTTTTTTTTAAGCAAATACTTTTTCACTGACTCAATAAAGTATTAACCCCACAGACTGATTTTAATGCATAAACAATTTAGAAAAATTTTTAATGTACTTCATTTTTAGTAGCAGGAAAATCATAAATGGAATCAACTTTTCATCTCTTACCTGTTTAGTAAGTTCTATAGAATTCCCATTGGATATTGAAGAGACATTAATGTCAGTAGCAATGGTAACAAAGTATAGTGTCCTGCCAGATAATTGCTCCACCACTAGGAGAGGACAGCCTGTGTTAGTCCAAGGTCAAGGCCTCCTCTGAATGTTAAAACAACTGTACCTTGGGGAGATGCAAAATGGAGATCATTTCTCCTCTTTAGGGATATAAAGTCTAATGGACAGGGTATCTTTCCTGGGCTTACAATGGCCTTGACCCTTTGGAGTAGATTGTTCTCACCAAGCTTTGAAAGCAGGGGCTGGAAGGGCATCGGTGGAGGAGAGATGCGACCTTTCCTGGCCCCTATTTTTTCTCTCTGTGTGTCGCAAACTCTTCTTCCCTAAACTACAGCAGGGCCCCCAGCTATTCCAGATCAGGCGTTTGGTGGTCACCCGTCCTACCTGACCACAGTTTCAAAGGGTCCCTGGGGAAGGCAAGTGAACACCTTAAGTTCTGGGTGGTTAGTGGATCAGTGGCAAAGATTTTCCTTTCCCCATCACTCTTGCTTTCTTGGTCTGTTTGTATTGCCTCATGGGCAGGACTTGCCCACTGGAGGGAAATTTATATCTAAAACCTAACTCCTTAGAGGAGAAGTGCAATAATAAAATAATAGGTTGTATTTATTTATCCTTTCACAGTTTACAAAGTGTTTCACACACAGTCCCTTTTATACCCCAAGCTCACTCTCAGGGGTAAATTATTACTGTCTCCACGCTACAGCTGATAGAAATTGTGGCTCCGAATGGCAGAACTGGACCCAGAGATCCTTGCCCATGACGTGAGCTGGCCTTTGCCACTTTGCCATGGCATTGACGGCTGTTTGCAATACCTGCTGCACATGGACAACATCAAAACATATTCTGTTCTGAATTTTTAAAAATCTTTATTCCCTTGGCTTTGTAAAAAACAGAGCTTTATGAATATATAGAGTTCTTTGTTAAGATGAAGCCCATTTATATAGATGGTTCTTGGACCAATATAGTTTTAGTTATTAGCATTTTTAATAGTGCATTGCTCTAGACCCCAGACACTGTCTCGTTAGTGCAGCAGTGAGAATGATGAAAATAGACCTCGGAACCAGCAGTTGTAGCTGAGTCCATCACTCCCAGCTTCTCCTAATTACCTCACTTTTCTCTGCCTCAACTTCTTTACCTCTTTAATGGGATGATAATAGTACTTACCTTAGGGGTTGCTTGAAGATCAGATGTTTTAGGATAGGCCTAGGACAATGCCTGCCTCCTAATCAGCCCCCAGTTAACACTGGTAGTTGTTGTTATTTTCTTTCTTAGTATTGTAGTAATGTGATTGTAATTCTTTTTCCTCACTTTTGCTGCTTTGATTTGCCATAAAGTGATCATAAGTCTCTTTGGCATTTCCTCACTTCCCCTTGCAGAAGTTACCACTGATCACGTTGTGCAGTGTTTGTGCCACAATGAGGGTCCAGGATGACAGAAGTCTGCCAAAGCCGGAGGAAAGATGGAAAGATTATTGTAACAGCGTACTTTTAGCTGAATGTGTTGGTCATAGGGAGATAATGTAAGGTTTCTTTTACCTTTGTAGAATCTACCAGGCTTTTTTTTTTTTTTTTTTTTTTTTTTTTTTTTTTTTTTTTTTTTTTTTTTTTTTTTTTTTTTTTTTTTTTTTTTTTTTTTTTTTTTTTTTTTTTTTTTTTTTTTTTTTTTTTTTTTTTTTTTTTTT
>PVKU01001896.1:0-78276 GCA_004027475.1 Anoura caudifer | reverse complement strand
CCACTTCGATGATCTGTTTTGTTAAGTGTACTATTCTACGGGGAAGAATATGGAGGTTTGTTTTCTAGAAAAGATTATAAAGAGTCTTTGGGTGAAACCCTAAACCCAGAGTCCAGGCACGTGGGTCTCATCTAGTTTCTATCTCCTTTAAAGGAGACACACATTGCGGTCAGTTTTCTCACTGACCCAAGGGAATCAGTAGAACGTGTCATCACCACAGAAGATTGCAGTAAAATCAAATGGGTTACATGTAAAACTACTTAGAAAATTATAAAGCTTCTGACAGGCACAGGAGTATAATGGTTATGAACAGGAGTGGGCAAACTACACATTACAGATTGTCTACAGCAATAAGTGCTCACAAAGCCTGAAATATTTACTCTCTGGCCTTTCAGAGAAAGCTGGTTTAGAGCAGGGACTCTAATGCCAGTTGGCCTGGGTTTGAATCCTGGCTCTGCCACCTATGGAGCACTCGGGCTGATGATTGACTTCTCTATAGCTCAGTGTCTTTACCTATAAAGTGAGGATGAGGATGCCATATGCCGTAGGCAGCCAAGTGAGTTAACACTCATAATTACGTATGTAAAGAGCTCTTAGGGCATGCTGTATAAGGCTTACACGATATTTATTATAGTACCTTGTAAATGTGGGGTGCCATTGGATTAAATGACATTTTTAATAGGATTCTGATTCTAAAACATTTGATACTCACACATTAAAGCTTTTGAAAATTGCAAAATTGACAGTTATGGAAGCTGACTTTATATTTCCGATTGTATCTAACAGGAATACCCAGAATACCAGAATACTGGTCTGGCCTAGAGGTATTCTAGGAACTGTGGAAGTCACATTGCAGATTACCAAGTAACGACATATTTTAAGTGGCTTCACCTAGGACAAGGTTTCCCTGTGATGATGAAGAAATTGAGCTAGAACTGCCAAGTTTGGTGTATGAGTCAAAATGTCTAAGAAAATGCATACATTTTATTTCAATATAGAAAATAGGAACAAAAATTGTGTTTTATAATTAAGGTATATCACATATATCTTACCATTTGTTCTCATGACAGTAATGCAAGGTCTGTGTGTTTCTACCCATCTGAGAAATTGGGGGAGAAAATAAACCTCAAGAATGTTAGTCACTTTGCTTAAGATGCAGATGATAAGCCCTTATCCACTGTTCTCTACAGCACCATAGGTCTCCTGGGTTCAAGTCCCAGTACTGCCTCCCATACAGATAAATATAAGGAAACACTGATAGATTATACCAGGTCTGACACAAATAATACCCCTTTTTTATTACACAATCTTATTACAAAATCATAAGCATGCAATTCTGTAACATAACCATATCATTTTCAAGCACACCACATGGTATTTTAAGCAAAATGTTCAAATTAAAACTATAAATTATTACACACATATTATTACCCTACCAACCACACTCAAGCAGGCCTTACTTCTGCTGGACCCTATATAAATGATAATTTATTATTAGTATTGGTTAATATACATATTAAAATAAAAATTCTAAATAGCTGGGCTATTATATTTCTATGTTAAATTGATATATTTCTGTGTTAAATTGATATTTGACATCTCTGAGAATATTGCTGACAAGCATTATTGCTTATATGTGAGGACCAGCAGTTTTGTGTACCCATCAGAAACCAGAGTGCATCTAAAAGCATCTCGGCATTCAGTAGAACCATGTGAGAGCACTTGACCTGTGATGAGAGCTATTTTAGAGTATTCTTTGCTAATCTCTTTCCTGCTGTAAGAAGACCCTCTAACAAGCAGTCCCCTACTTCAGTACAGCTGGCCTTCCTGAGAATGTGTCTAAGAAGCAGAAATCTAAAAGCTGAAAGATGGACATATGGTACCTTATAAGGAATGACTTCATTGTCAGAGAGCCACAAGTACTAATCAATTCCTACTTAGGTTTGAGACAGGCACCAGTTTTGTCTGGGTCAGGCAGCCCTGTGGGTGGTGAGAATCTTGACAGTACAGGAGGCCTGGAAATGTCGCTGCTCCTTCTTCGTGACTAGAGACAACAGGGGTCAGGGTGGCCGCACTTTAGCCCAAGGCCGTTGCAAGGACTCACACAGGGACACCTCTTTTTCTTCTTGCCACTGTAGGAAACCTGGGATCTAGCAGTTTCAGATACTGTCTGAAAAGATTGACTTTGGTGTGATATGGTAAAAGATGTAGGTGCTCAATTTGAGTGAGCAAGGAATATGATAGTCGAGCCCCATCTGTTCACAAAAGCCTAGTTTACTCTTAAGGGCTAGATATTTATCTCTTACTTTCCATCTCCTCCAGAAGGCTAGACGACTACTACCAGATTAGCTCTGTGAGTTTGGCAAACTATGGGTATCCATTTCCTTCTCTGTAAAATCAGGACCATTCTTGCCTTGCTTGTCTTGAAGACTTTGTCAGGATCAAATTTTAAAAAATGTCCGTCCTAAGTAGAAGGATTATGGCATATCATTTTTTCTTGGTTAATTACCGGGAAGATTGAGATTAATGAGGTGCCTTTATATTTGAAAGCCTCAGTACTTTTGATCACTGTTAATTGTTAATCAATAGGAAAATAAGCTTTCTTGAAACTATCTTGGAAACCAAGTACAATTTGGACTAATATATATTTTTTACTCTAAAAGGTGTGCGAATCATTATTTTAGGAAACAAACTTTGAATGAATTTTTCCTGTCCTTGAGTTTGATTGCATAAAAAAGAAAAGTCTAGCATGCAAAAATGTATATGTGCACATGTGTATGTTTTGTGTGGTTTTCCCACCCTCTGTGTGAATTGTGTTATTCTATTTAATTCACACACTTGAAGCGCTTGAAGAGCTTTATCTTGTCTGGAATAAATTCTGTCAAAGACTTTTGTTGGCTAGGTCTAGGTTCCATTTTGCACTGTTGAAGTTGGAGTGTTAGTCCTACCACCCTCGTCCACCGAAGCCACCACATTTTGCTGAGCCTGCTTCCTCCAGACAAGTAAACCGCAGGTGGTCTCACATTTTGCGCATCTGGTTCTCAAACAAAGGGCTGATTCACAGACACACAGTCTCAGTCTCTTCACCTCTACCAGAGACTTCTCAGCATGGGGTTGTTTACGTGAACAGTGCCCGGTAGCCCATTTTCTAACAGGAAGCAAAACAGGTATTTCCCAAATTTCAAGCTTATCTGTTGATCTTTTCAGAAACTTCCTCTCCCTACAAAAAGTGGTACGAAGGTGTATTTGCAACATGTTTTTATTTTTGGTTGCTGCCCTTAGGAAAAAACCATCTTATGTGTGAGGGTAACTTGTAGGAAAAATATTTTGATCATTAATAGTAGCTTGCAGGTATGTAATACCCAATTTTTCCATACAGTCCATGAGTGGGAAAAGAAGAAATTCTTTTAGAAGTTCATTGTTTCATGAAGTTTATGGTAGTTCTAAACTTTATAAAAATAAAAAGGAAAGAAAACATGCCCAGCTTTTCCCAACTGTACCCCAACTTAAATAATGAATTGCATTCTGAGGTTTAACTTTGAACCTAATTTCAGCTATGTTAGCTGTGTTTCCTCGCGTAGGTTAGTGTGTCTCACTGTCAGAGTTTAGACCACTTAACTTTTCTGTGGCTCTTAGACAACCATCACAGAATTTTATACAGACCTTTGCAGGAACTTGGAGCCTCTTACAGAAAGAACATACCACCTTATTTGAAATGGAATGCTGTTTTAGGATATAATTTTTGTTTGTTTGTTCAAAAAATAGCCATTCCATCTAAGTCAAAGTACTTATTTTAATAACAGATTCTTTTAAACAATTTGCTAGAGTTATAGTACCACGAAATTTCTGGAGGGGGAAAATGTGTAATTCCACAATCACCTCTTGTAACATTTACAATTAGTATATATAATCAAAAAGAAAAATGTTCTTTGATTTTTTTAATATTTAAAAACTCACAGAGGGCCTTGTATGACTATATAATCCACTTAATGTCTATTTTAATGCTCTGCAGCCAATTCCACCAAAAATGTCCTGCCAAGGGTGAGCCCTAATTCTGTATTTATTTGCACAGCATACATTGATTTCAAGAAGTAGGCTTCTATTTTGCTCCTATATTTAAAACTGTAAATTGAAAACCGCTGACAGGGAGTTTTGTTGTTAGCTTGGAGGCTGCTGTGTGACACCATCACACCTGTGTTGTTGTTCCAGAGATATCCATTATAGGGAGGAGCCAGTGTTATTAAAAGAAAATAGCAAACCCATTTTGATCCTCCTCTAGAAAGCCAGATCTCTCAGGAAGTTGGAGTATGAGTTTCTAGTTCTGGCATCTCTGGGAAAATGCCTTGCTTAAATGACCTTCCTCTGAAGGGGACCTGAAGGAAGCTGTACCCTCTCCACTTTTTTGACTGCATTCCAATTTTCAGCCAGGCCAGTGTGATATAGTATATCCATGATGTATGTGTATAGTAAGAGAATGAAGCCACAGTAAGTAATACAAAAAGCCACTTCTTTGGCGGCTTGATTAAAACAATCCACTTGTAGTTGCTTGGTTGTCAGCTTGAGCTCGTCTCTGTGACTTCTTCTCTGCCTCTCACTTCCATCCATCATTGCAGAGAGCACAGAAGAAGGAGTATATATAGTGCCCTGAGCTTGCTTAGCCTTAGCAAATATCAATTCATCACCAGCTTGACTTTAAAAAGGCCCATTCATTGGCATATTAGAACATTACAATTTACCCAGTGTTCCCTGGTGCTGAAGAAGTCACATGACCGGATCTGAAAACAAAAAGAATTCCACAATATGTTCTTGAAGTTATTAATAAAAATAACTGCTGGTTGACAGGAAAGGCATATATATGGCAGATTTAAGATGCATGGTCACAGTATTTTGTTTTTTTTTAAAAATAATTCTTCCCTACATCAAGGATGAATGTGTGTGTATGTGTGTTAATGCACCAGAAAAATCCCCAACCCTGACAAGCCATTGATGAGGTGTTTTCAATCTTCACTAGCTTCCTGTTTCATTGCTGTGCCATTGAGCCCTTGTAATACTGAGAGGGATAAATGTAATCAGAGCAGTTGGCTGCCTGAGATCTTTTTTAATGCAGTGCTTCGGACGCACTACATATGCCGTGCAAATAAATACAAAATTAGTGTTCCTGTTGGAAGCATTTGGCGAGAATGAGTGATTTGTCTTGTTTATGAAAGGTGCATACATTTCCACTCATAGCTGTTTATCAGCGCCTCTTTCTGCTTATGGATTCGGAGATGGAATTCATCATTTGTCAGCGGGCGAGCAGATGTGCTGGAGACAACCAGATTGATCCGTGAGGCCGAGCAGAGCAGCACCAGTGCCAGAGGGCGGCCCTCAAATTGTATCATATTTTGAGACTGTTGTCTGCTAGCTCTGTTCTGTATTGTGGGACAAGGAAGGCTACCTTTTTCTACTTTCACTTCCGCACTTGAAAATAGAACCACTTTAGAATAGCTTAATGGAAATGAAAACAACCTCAATCTGTCTGCGTAGCAAAATCTACATTCCTTTTTCCAGAGGTTCACTCTCTCTTGTCCTGATCACAAATATGATATTTAATGTTGAATTTCAGTTGAAAAGAAAACACTAATGTCAGGATTGCAGAAGGGTCATATGCTCTTTTTAAACTGCAAGGAACAAAATTTTCTTTGAGTTCATAGAAGTCATTTCCACAAGGACAACATTAGGAGGCAAGAGATAGTGTTTTACTTGGAGAAAACTAATGGCTTTCCAAAAGTTTCACTTGCTTTCAGTCCGTGCAAAAAGGCCTATTGAAACTGAGTTGATTACAGAGCCATCAAAAGCCCTTTTTGCCAACAGAACGCCTTTGCACTTGTGTACTGTTGAAAATTACTGTCTGATGCCAGCAGATTGAAGAACTGAACGCAAGTTGCTGAGGAGCTCCATGTGGCTTTCCAACCGCAGGTTCTTGCCTCTGGCCTGAAGTAATTTACCGTCTAGGAGCTACATGGTCTTCTATGGACACTTGGGAACAAAATGCATCCTCATCCTTAATGAATGGACACAAGTTTAGAAGAAGAGCTAGCTTCTCCGAAACAGGGTTAGGACTGACATGCTAAAACCTGGAGGGAGCTGAGGTATTTTCATTACGCTTCTGTGGCCTGTGTTTTGCTTTTGCAGTCCCTCTGTGAACATTTTCCTTCCTGTGATTTCTTTTAAATTATATTGGTAGAAAAGGAATTTCATTTCATACTCAGTATACCCAACATATAAGACCATTAGAACTATCGCATGTTTTTTTGAAATGTGGGCCATGGTTCTGGACACATTTGGCTTACAGACAATATTACTGAATCACCACCAAGGCCTTTGACCCAGCCCTGGCACCGTGACAGGCAGGTAATGTTTGTGAAAAGCTGTGGCTCTGACGAATTAAGGAAAGTAAAAGGTTTGATGATTCACTTTCACTGCCTCAGTTAGCTCAGACCTGGGCAAGGCTTCAGGAGGTAAAGAAGTGAGAAGTTCCTATGTTTTCACTTGTCATTCATCTTTTTGAAGTTGTCAGTTATGCTTGTCTTGATGACTTTTTACTAGTCAATGTAGCTTCAAAGACAGCATCAAGGGTGGAGAGGTGGAAAGTAACAACTAAAATGATGTGTAGACACTTTGTGAGATAAAAAAAAAACTATCAGATATCAGAGATGATGTTAGGCTTGTGAGGTTTACTTTCTACATATTTAGAAAGTTCTTCAGATATCTTCTTCAGATTTTTTCACCATATATTTTTTTTGGAATTAAAATGTGCCAAGTGTTGTGCTCAACGTTAAAGTTAGGTGTGAATAAGACACTCCCTGCTCTCAAGGCCATCAGAGGGCATGGGGAGGAAGTCAGTGATCACAGCCCTGGGCCACGAGTGCCTGAAGTGAGAAGATCCCAGGGGTGCTGGGGAGGCTGTGGTTCTCAGTGGGACTTGGCCCTTGAACTGCTCTTACCCCTTCAGATTGTTTAAGTAGGCTCTGAAGATGAGTTTTAGAGTTTACAGTGATTCATTATTTGCTTTTTCCAAGTGCTGTTTTTGTGTAATTTGAAGTTCAGAGTTTTGTAGTCTTTCACAGAACATGATTGCTCTCCAAGAACCAACTTGCTCCTTCCTGGTCTTCAAGGGGTCCCTCTGTTTCACACTCACAGAAAAACCAGTCTTGCTCTGCCTGGTTCCTAGGTGCTCAGGGACACCATGGACGTGAGGTGACAGCTCTCTGATGTTGTGGGCAGGGCCCTTTAAGAGATTTTCAAATCCCTCTGTGGGGCTGAGCCCCAGCATTTTACTCAGCAACTGCTGCACCTCCACCACCAACCTGTCATTGGAACTGTCTGATTGAACACCAGCAAGTGCTCTCTAGGAGGGAGATCCTTATTGCCCATTTTCTCTGTTTCCTAAATGATCTTAATTGCTTGGGTAAAGAGGCATCCATTCTAAATCTACATCCCACCAGGGGTGAGTCACACAGTAACAAGATTTAGATTACCCCAAATGTCAGGACCCCCACAGATATAATGGACTTCCCTTCAGGGCCCACCTGACAAGCTTCTTCTCTTTGAAATACCTGCACTGTCCGGAATTCACAGCCTCCTGGATCGTACCCTGATTTCCTGTCTCTTTACAGGGTTAGGAAGCCAGAGCTGCCTCACTATACCTTTTGATTTTTGTTTTAATTTACAGACTCTGTAGAATGAACAGAATTTATGTGGTAGATATTTTAATCTCACTTTCTAAACATAGTAAGTGTAGGTAAGTGATAGTCTCACAAATGATAACATTTAGGATATGCAAGTTATGGTTCTGGTTTCCATTTTGGCTTAATGGCCTCTGAAAAGTTGTTAAGTCCTAAGAAAGAAAGGTTTGGTTATACTTTGGAGTATTTACCACTTTGTTGCTCTGTCTTCAGTGCATGTTCTTCATTTCTTTCAGTCTGTTGTACTCCCAAATGATAGCCTCAGAAAGTTTTTTATACTCTCTATATGAAAGTTATTTAATCCTAAGTAAATGGAAAAGAGCTAAGTTAAATAGAACACTAAAAATAAAACATTTGAATTACTTGCCCCTGCCAAGATATTCTTTGTGTGAATTTCTGGGTATGGAAAATAACTTCCCCTCTCATTGCCATCAAGCCACGAGAAAGAGTTTGGGGTAGAACAGCTTTGTCATATTTGATAAAGGAAATGATTGACAGTGTCACTTAAATTCAAATGCCTTAAAAGAAATATAAAGGCCCTTTGAAGAAGTTACTTCGAAATCTGTCTCTCTCTTTTTTAACCTGGTGTCCTGAATTTCTTTTTCCCTCTACTTTGCTCTTTCAGACCAATTGGGGGGGGGGGGAGGTGAATTTGGCTCTTCTAAGCGAGGAGGCTCCGGGAATGTGCATCACGGGTTCATATATTGTGCAACTCTGCCGGGCAGCCCCACCTAGAAGGCCTGGAGCAGGCCTTCGACCGCCTCCCTGCTGGACTCTCCCAGTTCTTGGGAGCATCGGCTCCTGGAGCTGCCAGGCTATGTAGCAATAGTGTGAAGTACATAATGGGCCTGGTATTAAGCCAGCACTTTTATGTTCACTTGTGACAGTCCATCTTCCCTGTGAGCATTTGTGCTGAGCAACTCAGGATAGACAGAACAAAGTCACAAATGTGCTTCCTGTTAGGTTGTGAGAGAAGCCCGTTTACTACTTCTCAGGTGATTAAAACCACTTCCAGCAAGTGAACTAATATTTATTACAGCTGGGATTAGAAGCACAGTCATAGCTCACATGTTGTGAAAGCTGATAAAAATCTCTTTCAGGACCAACCAGGGTTTCTGGATACTTGGTGTTCTAGAAGGCAAAGAGGCATGAGTCAGGCTGGCTGATAACCAGGTGAACGTTTTTTTCTTCCTTCCAGGACATACCAAATTAGTCATATTTACAGAACAGAGAAGGCATGACCCTGCATCTCTGACACCCCACCCCTGCCTATGTCCCACAACAGCACAGATTTGAAATAGAAAGTGAAGCGGCAGTTCTTGAGCAGGCTGCATGCAAGCAGCAAACTCATTGTACCTGAAAATCTGAGTTCTTCATTTGAATATTCGAAGGACAGACCCGCCCTGGCACATGTGGCTCAGTTGTATAGAACATCATCCCATAAACCAGAAGGTTGTGGGTTCGGCGGTCCGATCCCACTGGGGCACATGTGGAGCATCAGTGTTTGTTTCCTTCTACCCCTCTTCCTCCCTGCCTCTCCCTCTCCCCCTCCCTTCCTCTCTCTCTAAAAGCAATGAAAAAAATGTCCTTGGGTGAGGATTTAAAAAAAAAAAGACAGACCCTATATAACTATATCCTCTCACAGCCATCTTTTACTAATTTGACACCAGCTGTACTTGGCCTTTCCACAGGAAATTCTCCCTGTGTCTGCAGCACTGGAGAAAATGGAGCTCTTATCTCAGTTTAATTTGTGTTCTCTTTGGCAATTTCCTTTCTGCCCAGTTTTGGGGGCAGAAGGGTTCTCAGTTTTTGTTCTTTAACACTAACTTTTTATAAGCAGCCTTGTGACATCAAAAAATTTTACATTAGGCAAGATTTAAAAAGATGTATTGTGATATTGTGGGTTTTTTCCTTAAAAAGTATGGTCCCCATTGTGTGTTCAACTCTTTGGGTATATGGGAACTAGAAAGGTTGCATGTAATCAGTTTTTAATAGAAAATCAACATCTTCTTGGGAAGTTCATTTTTCTTGAAGAATTTTCAGTATTAATTCTTCCATGTCATTTGCTTGAGATTATGTGACTTTTAAGGATGTTCACTTTATACTGTATCAACTTTATAAAGTGAAACTCTAGTTAATCTACCAAACATTTATAATACACAAATAATTTAGATATTTGAAGATATCAATAGAACAGAGTACATAATTAAAATGTTGGCTGGCTTGTTGCTACAGGTCAGCTATGAAAATTGCCCACATGTAATTCAGTCAGGTTCCCAAAAGATAGCTCTTGTACTTTTCCCTATCCTCTTATCAGGTATAAAATCTATAAAGTTGGCTTCTAGCTACTTTGAAAATTATTTTTTTTTCTTTTACAGTTTATTGGGCTTGAGGTTGAGTGTACTTACCATAGGCGGTATGACCACCTGGCCCTCCCTTATACAGTCTATAAACCAACACAAGTTTCAGGTCAATGGTGTGTAAAAGATCATTGACCTTATCAGCTCTAATCCAATATTCTTATTTTTCCTTCATGAGTAATTCATGCAGTAGCACTGGTGACTTTTCTTAATCCTCAAATCCTCACCCGAGGTTGTATTTATGGATTTTAGAGGGGAAGGTAGGAGGGAGTAGGGGAAGAGAGAGAGAGAGAGAAAGAAACATAGGTGTGTGTGTGTGTGTGTGAGTGTGTGTGTGAGTGTGAGAGAGAGAGATTGAGATCAGTTTCCTCCCATATGTGCCCTGACTGGGGGTTAAACCTACAACCTTTGTGTGCGTGTGTGTACACACAGGACTGTGTATATATATGTGTACACACGGATTATGGTCCAGTCAACTGAGCCACTAGGCCAGGGCAGCTTTGGTGATTTTTATTGCTATTTTTGGAGTTGTAGATTTTGATTATATTTTTCTGATTATAACATTTATCATTCATAACATATTTGTAAAATTCTAATTAGTTAGTAGTAAAATAATCCATAGATAATTGCTGTTAGAGTTTTGGTGCATTAATTTTTCACATTTTTTCTGTATACATACAATTCTGTGGCTTAATTTTTCTCACTTAATATTATAATTATTTTTATAGCTATTAAAATCTTTATAAAGTTTTTTTAAGTAATTTTTTAAAACAGGAATATAATCTGTATTTTAATGATTTCCTTTGGAAGAAACCTGGAATTAGACTTTTTTGGTCAAACCTATGAACATTTGAAGATTTTGAATGTGTTCATGTGTTGCCTAATTGCTTTTAATAAAGCTTTTACAGATTTATAATCATAAAGCATCTGAAAGTATTAAGTGATCTTTTCATTACCTTTAATAATTTGTGGGAAAAGTGACTACTTTTCACATCTTTGATGACCTCAGTGATATAAGGGGGGCATTTTCATATCTATTATACATTTGCATTATTTCTTCAATCTGCTCATAGTCTTTGCAATGGTGTCTTCATAAGGTTAGGGCAAAAAGGTTGTGGATAATGAACTTTTTCCAAGGACATCATTTTTACTCCAATAAGACTTTTCCTTCCTTAAATATGTGAAAGAATAAATTGGATTCTTTTTATAGTAGCAAACTTACATAAAGAGGTTTTGTCATGCGTTCTCAATCTGCTTTTAGATTGTACATTAGAATAATCTTTATGCTTCTTTTGTCTTGACTATGTATTTTAGTCATGGACATAATCATGTATGCGCAGAAAGCTTTAAGAGCATGCTCTCTGTGTTTTTCTTGTCTGCTTTTTGACTTGCCTCCTACCCCACCTCACCCTCAGGACAGAACCTTGCCTCCCTTGAGCCCATCTGTCAGGTCATCTGTCTAAGGAGTTGGTGTTAGCCTTGCCCTCTCAGAATCATTCAGAACAAATAGTCCATGGCTAAAGAAAAGCTGATGAGCATTTATGCATGAAAGGCAGACTTATCTCCTTAACAATCCCTATTTGTAGTCTGAGGCGGGAAGCCATTGGCCAAGGTGTGATTTCAAAAATCCACATGCAGAAGCCTATTCTGACCTCTGGCTCTGGCACCAGGGCTTCTTTCAGTGATACTCCTCCCACCTTGGTCCTCGTAGCCAGGGTTTTCTTCCAGCGTTCTTTTAAGAGCTTTCAAAGTTAGGTGATTCTCTGCTCCCCATTAAATCTCACTTCCCTTCCCCGCTTCGTCTCCATGCCTGTGGTGGTCATGGATTAAGTACATTACCAGCAGCCAAGCCGCGGTCAGTGTCTGGTTAGTGTTTTCCATTAATCTCTCTTCTCTTGTGTTCAGAAAAGCAGGGGAATCCCCTGTGGTACAGAGCCGGGAATAGCCCTTCACATTCCACTCCCTTCGAAAATGGTGCAGCTCTTCTTAACACCATAAATTAAATTAGCACATGCGGCCTTAAAACAGTCCAGGCATGGAAGGCATGATTATCTTTCTGAGAAAATGATCAAGGCCACATTCAAAGAACCCAGTGTCTTCCAGGCAGCTCTCAAGGACGTGGTGTGGCATGACCTTTCTGGGCACAAATGGGATTTTCAAGTCTGCCTTTTCATTAGAATACTACTGTACATTCTGCGTATTACGCTTTGAAAGCTGTGAATGTTATGACACTGGCTTTTGTCCCCATGTGTGCAGTGTTAATTTTATAAGCCGGAAATGCAGAAACCATATCAAAGGAAGGCAGCCTCAACAAAAGGGAAGCAGATGAGTGCCTCAAAAGAACCACTGCATAGAAAGGTGCCTACTCTCCCTCCAGCCCCTACACTTAGACCCAGATGCTCGTATGCTGTCGTTGCCCCTGGGTCAGGACTTTACTGATGAAATACAAAATCACGAACATAGCATAGACTAACGATTTTGTCTCTTCTTGAACCTCCTATTCATCCCCTGTATTTCTGGTGAGATTCATATCTGCAGTGTCTCACACAGTTTGTATGCAGAATTGACTACACACAGTTCATTAGGTGAGTTTACTGAACACATTTTACTCACACCATCTCTGTCACCTTTGCTTGTGTTCTTTAACTAGGTAGGACTAGCATCCCAGCATCTGCTTATCTAAATCCCCCTACTTCTTCATTGCACTTAGTGGTCTGACCATTTTTATTTTCCTTAGTCACATGATACACTTAATTTTAGCATCTAGGTTTTTGTGTATGTGCTCAGTGAGATTGTAAACTATTGGGTTGGCCAAAAAGTCCATATGGGTTTTTGGGGTTTTTTTTTTTAGTTAAATAAAAGACCTTTTCACCAATAACTTTTTTGATTTGGATATTTTGAGTATGTCAGCTGCCTCCCAGATGGTATAATGTTGATTGTTCTCAATGTCTTGATTTGATCGCTACCAACTTCGGCTGGTCTACCTGACCACGGAGCACCATCCAGCAAGAAGTCTCCAGCGGGAAACTTTGCAAACCACTTCTGACACAGTCAGTCAGTCACAGCACCTCTGTACACTGCACAAATATATATATATTTTTTTGCATTTCAGTTGCATTTTTATCTTTCTTGAAATAACAAAGCCTAATATGCTGAAAATGTTGTGTACTTTCTTCCATCTTCAGTATGCAAATGGCTACACAAAAATTCACCAATTTTGATAAGTTTTTTTTTTTTAAAAATGGAAGCTGATATGTCAGCTGTTACAATACAGTCTAACAAAATTGTTTCGAATGAAGCTGAAGATGACTGAACACTACTAGAGCGATGGTATGGAAAAACACTGAAAGAACTTTTTGGCCAACCCAGTATTAGAGAGTAAAGATAGTGCTTTGTACTTATCTGAGTGGTGAGTGTAGTACTTTGCACATAGCAGAGGTGCAGTAAGTACCTCAATGACTAATTCATTTTTTTCTTTAAGAAAATGGATTTGAATGGATAAGTCTGAGAGAGAGAATCCAGGTGCCTCCCCTATATTGACTATATTTGGCCATAATGGTGAAATGTTCTTGGCCTCAAATTACATAGTAAATGAAAATTGAAGCATACTTTGTGGAGCTATTTTTAGCTAGAACTTTCCAAATTGACTATAATGAGAAACATTATCTTAGAGCTTCTAACTCCCCTCTTCCTGTTTATCTAGCTTTACTCGTCCTATTAAGGCTCAACACAGGGTCCAGCTCTACAAAAAAGCCTTCTCCATCTTTCTAATTTCAATCTGCTGCTTCTTTGCAACCCTGGAGGACAGCTGACTCTCCTCCATCATTTATTTAGTGTTTGTAAATACTAGAGTGTATTATATTCTAGTCATTTGTGTATATCTGGCTCCCGTCCATAACTAGATTGCAGCCTCCTTCGAGGTCTCAGGACCATAGTATAATCCTTCTGCATACAGCACAGTAATTAGTGTAATGTTTGCCCCTGGATTTAGGGAAAAGCAGTCAGAAATTTGGTTTGCATAACTCATTTACCTAATAACTGTGTGTTTTACCTAATAACTGTGTGAGCTGAACAAATCACTCTACCTCTCTGAACCTAAGTTTTGTCATTCGAAAATGATCATAATCTCTCACAGAATTATCATGAAGATTAAATAAGATTATGGTTGAGCAAGTGTTTTTAAATTATAAACCAACATACTAATGGAAAAATGATTGAGGTCACTCGTCAATTAACTTTACAAAGAAATCTATTTTTTTAGCACACTGAGTATAAGTTCCTTGAGGGAATGCTCTGTTCTCCGTATCTCCAAACTAAAAATCATGCCCGACACATAGTGCGGAAAAGATTTCTTTTCCCTCACATATTAGTAGACTGATTGGAAGACTTACGAGCTTCTGTTTTCATATTTTTTCATATTTCTTGATATGAAAACTTTCTGATGTAAGAATTCTGGCATATTACCTGTTTGTTTCAAGGTTTGTATGTTGATCATTCATAAGAAATAATAGATTATGAAGTGTTCAACATGTACTCAAATACATTTTAAAAATATTGAATAATTTTATGAACAATATACATCACCACAAGCAACATAAAGATGCAGTTAAATGGCTTGTGGAAGGAAATGAAGGAAAGGATTTGGAAAAAATGTTATAATCCTTTGTCAGTAATTTTCTATGCTAGTTACATATTAAATCATCTGAGTTGCCTAGAAATATTCATATTCTTGGGCTCTGCCCCAGTTAAATTAAGATTTTGTGTGTGTGTGTGTGTGTGTGTGTGTGTGTAGAAGCTCAGCCCATTGTTGGCAACAGGTAAATGGTATAAAATGACCAAGTTTGTTGTTGAAGATTTCATTGTGCTATAATTTAATATCTTGTGAAATGTGGCTCCTTCTCTAGCAGTAGGAATGTTGCAAAGAACTAGAACAAGGAGAGTTGAAAACTGCATGGTTGGTGAATGCCTCCTCCATTATGAGGTACACTGTGTTAAATGTGCAGACTTGTCCAAGCAATGGTCTCTGCCAGTGGCGAGTGTTTTTCTAGTGGGAAGAGTAAATGTAGAAGATGCTATGGAATCAGAAAAGACAGGGTGCATGCAGTGTGCCATGAAAAAGTAAGGAAAGGCTTTAGAGGATAAAATAGAATTTCCCAGATAGACAAGTAGTGTAGACCACATGGTGGGTAAGGAATTCTAACTATTTGCAAAACAAGCGATGCTAGCATTTCCTCTAGACCTTGCACGCAGTGGCTGTTCCATAAATAGTAACTATGAGTAATGACAGTGATGATCTTCATCCCAAAAATTAATTGCCAACTCTTTAGTCCAAAAGGTCCTCAAGAGATAATAGTCATTGAATAAGAAAATGGACCAGACCCTACATTCTTTGCATGTGACTTTTCCAAATCTAGAAATTGCTTCTTATACCTAGTAAAACTTACCTGTGCTATGAGAGAATCCCTATATTCCATCCAAAATTTCAGAATTCTTAGCTTCTGTTCTCTATATAAAATGTTCTCGCATGTAATGGCAGATTGGCATATTTTTCTTTTCAAATGTTATCATAATTTTACTAGTCTGTTGGTTTTATTTTTCAGTCTTTGAAAAATTTTTGATACTTGACTCCATTTGTTCTGTATTTTTCCTTTACAGTCATCATAGGTTTAGTAAGGGTGCAATCAGGCCTGTATATTGTAACGCAATTACATTGAAGGTTTTCAGTACTGTTTATTGTCTGATATTACTGGTGAATCACTTGCTTTTTTAACTGCACACGCTGTTGTTTGTTAGCTGGAGGTCATAAACCCTTCTGTATCTTTTCTCCTGTATCTATAAATAGTCATTGTTCATCTGGTATATGTGACATTTATTTTTGCTTTCCAAGTCTGTAGTCCTCTCTCTACCTACCTACCCACCACTATTGAATGCTATTCTGCTATTCTTCTTCTCTCTTGGACAATACAGGTTATTATCTTCTATTTATACCCCAGGTATGAGAGCTAAATGAAATAGGTCCTAATATATTTTTTCCTCAGAAAAGCATACGTGTAGGAGGGTATATAATATTTTTTTTCATGAGAAGTATAGAAAGTCTATTTTACAAAGAAAATGGAATATTTTCCTTAGTGACACACTTCCATTATGCTTTTATTTATTTTTTTCATGAAAGAAATTCATGCTTATAGAATTAGGCTGCCTTTGAAGCTATACCATTCCCGTTTCCATCAATTTTGTCTTCCTTTAGAACATCATTTGGTTGATAAATTTCCTAGTATCCTGTTTAGCTGTCAGATATTGATAAGCTTTCTGGGGAGCTCACATACACTATTCATTTCACCCCAATTCACTGCTGTTTTTCTTATCTGTGGTCTACCAGAAGTAACTTGGGGTTAAGGTTTGGCACTTCTCCTGGCGTTTTGGCTTTAGCACTGCAAACATATCACAAAGCAGACATGATATGTGTACAAAGAGGTAGATACACTAGTAGAATCTTGTCAGCTAAAAAGCAGGAAAGCTTCTGAAATTTGAAAAGGAGAAAATTGTGCTGAGTGTATTTATGATAGCAATGCTTGAGTTTATCAATGATGCACAACGAGTATTATGTATTAAAAATGGACTAGGTTTATATTCTTTATCAGTATTTGCCCTTTAGCACCAGATATAAAAGTAATTAATAGCTCATGCAATTTGCATATGTTGATCTCTCTCAGCTTATGTGTTTACCTGGAAACATCCACATACATGAAAGGAAAGAGGCCTCAAGTAATGTTTCTTAGGTGAGGAAGATAGCATCAGACCTCTTAATAGTTTTTATATATCCTCAAACTCTATTTATGGTGAAAGTCAAGATCTTGAAGTGTTTGCTGCTCCCAGGTCTAATTGGTTTTATCTGCTTTTATAACAACCTTATCTCTGCAGAAAGTTTCATGGATAATATTTGGAGATCAGAATTCAAGCCCAGACGCACAGTGTCATCTAGCAATTAACTGCTATTTGATAGTTCTGTGTGTGGCTCAGGTGTTGGGGAGCTCCCGCCTCTGGTCGACAGTCTTTATGGCATCATAAACTGGCTCTCAGGGGAAATCCGGATATGGAAAGCTTTCCAAACAGAAATGGCTAGAAAAGCTGGGGTGAAGTGTGGTTCAGGCTCTCGTGGCGGTTCAAGTCATTGACTGTTGCCTAATGACCGTGTGGTTCAGATCTGAGAGATGTTTAATTATTTCTGTGCTCGCATTTTGGCGAAAGGATAAAGAAGCTGTCCAGCTCCGTGATGCGGATGCTGATGTATATTTTGGGGGAGTCCATTAAATGGATCAACATTGCTTTCCACATAGCCAATTTAATCCCTCATATGAGAACTACATAAAACATCCTCTTTATGGGAGAATTCTTGATGGATGTTTAACTGCATAGATCTAATTAGATGCAGAGCAAGACTTTCCCCAAATGATTAACTGGCAAGATTAGGTAGACCTTCCTTTGTTTTGTTGGGATTTGAGCTTTCTTCCTAAATATTCCTTTTTATCTTTTAAAATGATTTTCTGAAAGCAGAAATAGAGGCAATGCAAGTACTTGACACAGCTGAGGTTTGAAGAGTATTATAGTTATTCTTCTGGGCTTTTCCAGGAGTGGATTACCTCTTTAACTTCCTATGGCCTGTGTAGGGGAAACAGGGAGAAGCCCAGTTGAGGCTTCTCTGTAGGTGAAGCAGTAAAGCATTCTGCTGATTATAAGTTTTAATTGCTCAGTTGTGCCTGGAATGTAGATTAACTCTCAAACACCTGAAAAAAGATTCCCCCTTCATATGGAGAGCAGTGGAGATGAGAGACAATAGGATGACGAATGAGATGGCTAAGTGGAGCCCTAATCAATAGAGAGTGCTGCCCATTTGGGTAATGGACATCCCTGTCATCTCAGCTGTTAAAGAATTCAGCAGAGATGAGTCCCCAAAGGTCTGCAAAGTATAAGGCATCCAATACAGGAAGCATTACCACCTCCCTTCCCAACCCCAATAAATAAAAAGGTGCATCTCAGGAACTCACTCTTTAGCTGCAGTAAGCTGTCATGCACGGAATTTATTGTACTCTATTTTCAAAAATCTATGCACAAAGCAGAAAGGCAACCTAGCATCTAGGGGATGGTCTTTGTTTTCTCAGTCCTTAAAGGTGGCGGGAACACCTTAGGTAATCTTGTGGTTGGTGAAGAGAAAAATCTTCTGATTTAAAATTTGGGGGTTGTTGGAATTGCTCTCCTAAAATGTTCTTCCCTCCATCCACCTGGTGATTTAAAGCCAGCATATTTGGCAACCAGGAAGCTTGACGAATCGCTTTTGTCAGACAGCCATATGGCAGCTGGGATGGAGGTCACTGTGGTGCCCAGCCTTCCTCACTGAGATTAGTGCCGTTTGGTCCACACGTGCAGTTCTGACAGAGTACTGTTCGTGTTTTTTCCTTTCTGAATACCTTCAATATGGTCAGTCTCTACTTCTTAAAAACCGCAGGCCTCTTCTGTTGCACATTGCATCACGGAGGCCAGACAGAGGCTATTTCTTTATCTAACTACTCATTTACCCCGGCTGATTCCCAACGAGATGGCTGCAGGCATGGCGGCCGGACTCCCTGCCCGAATGTGCCTGGAGGGTTTCCGGACGGTTGTGAAGAGGAGTGCCATTTCACTGGGCAGTCAGGTGTGGGTCATTAATTCTCAGTGCTGTTGTTTAACTATTAATGAGGTCACGGCCTCAGGGCGAGACTGACTGTACCTATCAGATGTCTCCCATCGCCCAGCAGGCTGTTCACCTTTAGTCAGAGCTCTCTACTAATAATTGTCCCAGGCAGCGTGTTCACACGCCATTGCCTCATCTCTTAACCTCAGCTTCTTCTAGATGAGAAATAATTCCTCTTGCCCATCTCCCCGGTCATCCGTCTTCAGTAGGGCCCATAAAACAAAGCCATTCCCATTTCCATTAACCTCTATGTCCTAAAACTTGGAGCCATATATACTTGCTCTTCTTCCTCAGAAGTAGCATCTATCTGGCATCATTTGCAGGTCTTAAATTATACAGAAAAGGCAGGCCTCACCCCTGTTGACCTATCCACCTACTTTACCTTTTATTTCTCTCCTATTTACCACTGCAGTTGATAATTTGTAGAACTCGGTAAAGTAATTCACAACTGTCAGCATCTTTATTATATTGCAGCCAGCAGCAGAAATCTTAACCTGAAGGGATATCTATTAAATCAAGATTTCTGTAGCATAAGCAGTGCAAATGAATTCCTGCACATAACATTATTATTTTTATAACATCTTTATTAAAAAGGGAGAGGATGCCTATTTAGAACAAGTACAGCATATCCAAAGGCTGATAGATTCTTAGGGTTGGAAGTAAAGCACATTAGACACCCTAAGCTCCAGCTCCTACCCATTTGGAACTGCTGCCATATCCTCAGCAGGTCAGCAGCTGGCCTCTGCTGGGCCGTGATCTCACCAGCGGACAAGGGGTAATTCCTATTGCTTCACCCTCCTGTTGTCTAGAGAAGCACAGAGAGCATCTATTCTCCATGACAGCCCTTCAGGTATTGGACAGAGGCATCGTGTTTCCCGAGACAGACTCCCTTCCAGCCTAAACATCTCTCGTTTTTTCAGCCCTTCCTCATCTGTCATGCTTTCTGCAGCCCCAGCACCCTGTCTGCCCCTTCATTTGTCAGGACAGGTTGACAAGGGGGCTGTTCCGTGTGTAAGGTATAAGGTGTAGGTTATCTCTCTTAATCTGGACTCTAGGTTTTGATTAAAGTGGCTAAGATTACCTAGGGTTTAGGGCACATCCCTGTCTCACTGGCTTCTGGTGAGATGATCATTAATCAAAATCCTCAGACTAATTCACATAAACTTTAGTTAAGGTAGAGACTCACCTCCCTTCTGGCTCTTGTGTAGTTGACTTTTTTGAACCTGAGTGCAGGGCTTGAAAAAATATCTTTATTATAGAGCATCTTGTCAAATTCTACATCCCTCATCTTTTACAGTTTCGATTCGTTGGCCAATTTAATTTAAAAAATTTTCTTCATGAAGCGGTGCCCCTGTGCTAGTAAAGTATACAAATCCGGCAAAAGCAAACACTGACACACCTGGGTTCCTCTGTACAGGAGAAGCAGTGCACAGCGCCTGCTGATCCGTGCCAGCTCCCTGTTATCAGAGCCCACGAATGGATATGCCAGCCCAGTAAGGAACAGGATCACACGTTACCTCTCAGCCTTACAATGAACCTCCAAAGTGAATATTGTTTTCCCCTTACAGATGAGGGTGCCAGACTAGGAGACAGTAAGTGACTGAGTCCGTGACACTAGTTAGTGGCGTGACCAGGATTTGAGCCCAGATCTCTCACTTCATCTCTCTTTTCACTCTGCCTCGGTGTCTGGGTTCAGTTTTGTGTGTTAACTTGGCTGTTAAGATAACTTCTCAAATTGCCTATTATTTTGCATAGGTCATTTGAAACCACATCAAGTCTGTGGGTTAGAGATGAATAATAAAATGTATGTATGTTTCCTGCATAATATCTCTGATAGCCACTTGGACTTTTTACGAAGGTTTTGGTTGAATTAACCTCCCAGACATATGGTGGAATTGCACTTCCCCACCAATGTAAAATTTGGTATGACTACAATGACTAGCTGCAGTCAACCAGCGTGCGTGCAAGTGGCCCATGTCACTTCCAGACAGGAGCTCTAAGAAGCAGTGTGTGCCTTGCTGTGCTGATCATACCGCGTTCTCAGGATAGGAGCTGTCCGCCTGCAATAAACAGAGCCCATTGCTGACTTGCAGTGGGCATGTGGTATGAGTGAGAAATAAATCTTTATTGTTTCAGGCCACAGAAATTTGGGTTAGTCATTACTGCTTCATAATCTAACTTACCATGATTATTGCAAGTAGCTTACCATAGCTGGAACATGGGTGAGATGCTTGTAATGAATCCTAACCCCTGTTTTTAAGTCTAAAAGATAGAAAATTCGAACTTACCTAAAAACTTTCCTGGTATGAAAACGCATAAGGCGATCCTGTGTGTAGACAATACCTAAAAACTAATTTTCTTACTAAGTTCCTAATGTACAGTGGAATCTGCGTTAGCATATTGGACACTGTCTTAGCCTGGGCTCTCTAGGAGGCAGAGCATGAATCAACAACTTAGGTGCTAATACTTTGGGGGCAGGGAGGGGGGAATTGAGCCTGCATGGCGGGGGAAGCTAGAGTGAGGGGACTCAATGACTTGAGTCTGGGAAGGTGGGGGAGCAGTACAAGGTGATATGTTACTAAGCCGGCCATACCTTTAGCACAGGACAGAAGTGGCCACTGGGTCATGTGGACTGGCATCAGTGAGGTTGTATTTCAAAACCTCTCTGCCTTGGGTCAGTCCCTCAGAGAGAGGAAAGGCAAGCAGGTCCGCTGTTGGGTCTCTGCCTTTTCCTGTCTCTCACTGGTCAAAATCCCATGCATTTCCAGTCCTGCCACTTGTACCCTCCTCCCAGGAAGCTTTTGCAGAAGCCAGAGCCTACACCACCAACTAGGCAGTGCCCAGGCATGGCAGTCTCCCCTTCCAGGCGGTTGCCTTGGGCTATGGTGTAGTTAGTGGCGGCAGCCAGAGTTTATCTGGCCTGGCGTCTAAATTAAGTCTGGTGCACAGATTAACAAACCGGAGTCTGAGGTGCCTTCACCACTCAGGACTTCTGTTTCTGCACCTGTGAACAGAGTACATTGGACTATGTACTCTTTGAAAGATTTCAGTATTTCTAACAACCTGATGTTTTAGACTAGTTTTTCAAATCGTACCAACCATTTGAATACCAATATTGGGAACACTAGTTAGCTGATTTAATAATTGAGGAAACCAAAATAGCTCAAACCTTGAACAATTGAAAAGAAAAACATATGAAATTTCAACCTACGTAGTATTTCCTAAGGAAATTTTTTGGAAGTGACCCATGTTAAGAAATTTTTAATGGTCGAGAAAATACATGTGCATGTAACTGAAATAAGAATTTTATGAAGGAACACTTCTCTTACTGCATGTAGCTGTGATATGTTCTATTTAGTGCTATTAAGAAATAAACTACTACCCATTAAGGCAGGGGTGTCAAACTCACTTTCATTGGGGGCCACATCAGCCTCATAGTTGCCTTCAAAGGGCCGAATGCAATCTTAGGACTGTGTAAACGTAACTACTCCTTAACTAGGGGCAAGGAGCTCGGCGCTGCCCCTGGGTAGAAACAAGGTGCCGGCCGGATAAAACAAGGTGGAGGGCCAGATTCTGGATTTTTCATGACCCACAGTATGAAAAGCCTAGAATATATCTATTTATTTGTCTATAACAATTTATTGTGAATGATAATGTAACTTTCTTATATCTAAATCTATGTATATGGTATAATTAAAGTGTTAAATTTCATTTGCAATACTTTTGACCTTTATGACATTACTAAGAGAAATGCTAAACATTTAATTTCCCAATGGTTTTTATTGTTGTATTTAGGGAGAACATCTCAGCTGTGAGAAGATAGAGAAACTTAATAAACTATTAACATAAGCAAGAATAGATGTGTATGGAAGTTAGCTAGAGGGTGTCTTGTTTGAGAGCATCATTTTAGACTCATATTACATACCTAAGACTGCCATAGCTTAACTGAGCAGTCAAGGAAGTAGCATCCTTCCATGTTTATTAAATTGTGCATTTTACTTTTTAATTTTTTTTCAGCATTATGGAGTTTTAAGTGCACTTAGGAGATACTCTGAGTAAATTGAATTGATGTTGGTTGTGATGGCAGTAAAAGAAAGAAAACAAAACAAAAAACTATTTCTTCATTATGAGTAAGCTGTGTGTCTGTAACTTTGTAAAAGCCATTGTTATTTTTCTCATAATAACTAACGTCTCGTAGAGTAAGGACCAGATGTCCTGTTTCAGGCTTAGTTTTGATAGAAGCTCTGTGGGTGAAGAAGGACGTTTCCCTCTGTCCCCCCAGTCAGTTGTCCCCGCCACCCTGCGAGGTGAGGAGGGTGTGCCACTGTTTCCTTTTTACACGTGACTAAGGTGAAGAGTAAGCTCTCTCTGCCCTTGCCGTGCGTTACTAGCACTGTGCTGACGATGACAACACTACTTCCTGTAGCCCATCTACCTGCCAAGCTTTGTTTCCTGCAAATCGTTCTATTTCCTGATTTCTGAAATAACATTCATGGACAGTGTCCTGAAGGATACATCTAGGGGGAGAAAGTTGTGACATTTTTCACGTACTGAGGGTAGAGAGAAGGCTGCCTGACCTGGTCTTTGTTAGTCATTATCTGACCTTTCTCATGTCTCTTCACTTTTTTCCACCTTATTTTTCACATCTGTTAAGTGGGGTTATCGTGAAACTTCCCCATCTACCACATATGGTTGCTCTGCATCTGATAAAACAACGTACTTGAGAATACCCCGCAAAGGTAAATTAATTTTAGCAATACAATAGTATTAAGATTGTTATTTTCTCTCATCCCATTTCTACACATATGTGTACCCATTCAAGAAAAACCTTAAATTGTAATTTTAAAAGCAAGTAAAGTTTATCCGAATGACCAATTTGCAAACAAAACAAAAAGTGTGGTGTTTGGGTTTTCTGACTCTAGGACAAAATGTCAGTAAGGCCGTATTTATAGGCTACAAACTTACAGGGGGAGAAAAGCTCAAATAATTTTTTCCAACACAAGTGTATTCTCTTCTGATTTACCCCAGGAGAAAATAAAAGTAATGTGGTTGGTTACTCTATATCAAATCTATAACTCCGTGTGGTATCTATAGTCACTATATTAAAAGAACAGCATAGGTACAGTCCCTTTCTTTTCATAACTTGCAGACTTTTATGATGGCTTGACAGTATTTTTCTGAAGACACTAGGTTTTTCCATTGTATTTACAGTTTACCCTCCTACTCCCCTTTTTACCGTGACACCTTATTATTTAGGAATTTGCTTTCCTCATCTCCTTGGGATGACTTGGTACTGTACTGATTTAGTCGTTAGAATAATATAATGTACATTCACACTCAGAAGTAAATCCTATTCTACTCTTCTCTGTACACTTTTCACTTGAGAAAGTATTTAATCAGAAAATCTATTTATAACCCATGATTGAATATTAAAGCACATATAAAGAGGATTTTTAGAAAGTCACTATTCATACTGCTTTTGCCTTGTGGAATATAGCAGAGTAACCCATGGCAGAAGATGCCTGTGTTCGAATTCAACCACGTCTGTGCTCTTTGCATTCTCCTGTCAGAGTGAGCAGAAATCCCATATAAAACCCACCCCTAGCTTCAAGAAGAATGTTTCCATGTCAGTTCTATGTTGGAAAGAATTGATGCAGAGAAATGCAGCTCTGGCTGTCCAGGGGTATCTCTGGGCCACACATTAAATACATTGTGGCACATAATCACAAGAAAAATCTCATAATGTGTTAAGTAAATTTACAATTTCGTGTTCAGCTGCATTCATAGCCATCCTGGGCTGCCTGCGGCCTGAGGGCCGTGTGGGTTGGACACCCCTGTCTAGACCCATAAGCTAGAACTGGGATTAGGCTTCCTTCCTTCTGAGTCCCTGAGTCTTCTAGGTGAAATTTGTTATTGCAAAAAAGCAACATTATTCTAGATTCCAGAATCATTCTACAATGAGGTTACAGGGTTTTGTCCTTTTAACTTCCTGGACAAACTGAATAATAAATAAATTTCTGTTGTTTTCCTGTGATCCCCTATCGGTGGTCATCAGCAAAGTGGCACCATGTCTTCTTTTCATCGGCTTTTTTGAGCAGTTTCTGGTTCTTTTACACATCTCTCTTAAACATCTGTAGGGCAATGTAAGTTTACTTACTAAAGGAAAGCTGTGAAGGAATATTTAGAAATAGCTTTTAGGAAAATCAGAGCACTTTCTATTGTTTCAAATTTAAGTGAGGTACTTTTTGCTCAAAAGTATGCACATTAACACAGGAATTAGGGAAGAATTTAAAAAGCAACATACACTGCAAATATACCATACCTGTGTCTCTATGCACCGCACATCCGCTGTCTACACATCCTGTGTGCGCCAAGAACTGTGTTCCTCACTTATATTAGCTCATTAACTTCACACTCTCAATAATCTCACAACCCTCACATGTTGCAGTCAATCCTCACTTCTATATAAGAAACAGAGGCTCAGAGAGGTTAACTTTTCTATCTAAGGTCCCTCAGGCAGTGCCGGATATGAAAGAAAACCCCTTCCAGGTGGTCTTAGACCCCGAGCTGCTCTCGTGCTCCTCTCTCCCTGACGCTGTGCGGTCACTCTTAGGTTAATAAGTGTCATTCGGAAGGGCACCTTGTGTATCACACACACACAATGCCTAACCTACATAACAGTTTGAATTTAATTAAAAACTGTGAGCTTACATGCTACTACTTTTTTATAATTTTATTTACTACAATCGATATTTCTAGGGTGAATCTCTTATGAGTATGAAGCAACTATTCAAGAAGTTTTTAAAGATGTAAAGTGGCATCACTATAGGCACAGATGGGCGGATACAGGTAGCATAGATGTCCCTTCTGCACTTGGGGATTTTCTGCTGGCTCTCCATAGGCCCCAGAGGATGCCAAGTGAAGTTACTCTCCTTGGATTTAACTATGAGGTCCAACTGTACCAAATGTGTAAAAACCCAGGCTTAGGGAAGCCACTAATTTCGGACTTCTTCTCTGTCTTCACCGTGTCTTCAATATTATTCAACATGCATTTAGTCAAGTTTATATCAATGAAGTGAGTAGTAGATCATGTATAAATAATAAAGAATGCCCTTTGTTTTTTCACTTACTTTAAGCTGTTGTTGCATTGTTAATGGACTTAAGACACCTGTGTATTTCAAGGCACTTTCTATTCTGCTGTGGCTCACTCATTCTGTGCCTGGGGCCTTTTCTGTGACCAGGCAAATGACAGTGTTTTGCTACCAATACTCCTTCCCACCTATCAAGGAATTGTTGGTGCCAAGAATGGCTGCCTCCAGTGAATTTGGTGCTCCCAGATCTGGCCCACCAGGAACGTAGGTGAGTGACTTAAGTTAAAGAGTCACCCGTGGTAATTTTAAATTAGAGTGTACATGGTTCAATGACCTCATTTACAGTGAAGATTGACACGGGCAGAAAAAGGTTAAACAGTATTATTTTGGTTGATTAACTACACGAATTACAAAACAGAAGAACCCAGCAGAATGATTTGCAAAGTCCAAATCACTGGTATTAAAGTAGAACCTTTACATGGCTATCTTGCACCACCTTAAAGATATTCAGAAACCAACCTGTTACTTTGCATTGCCACACAATATAATTATTTCCTGGTAGGAGAGTGAAAGGAATTGGAAGAAAGGAGATATATCTGCTCTTGTTAATTGACAATAGTAATCCACAGTCCCTTTTGCTACCCGTTGTCATTCTTCCCTACCAACCACATGCAAAAGCACCCATGCATCACTCATCTGCATAAGGAGGAGACTCTCACTTGTTCTTACAAAGGGATTTATTTCTGTAAAGAAATAAAGTGGAGGGATGACTGATAAGTGCAATTAAACCTTCTGAGCATTACAGCAAACTTGTAGAATTGGCGTACTGAATATGATCTCTGTTCTCTGTTAAAGATAGAGCCTCTTGGTAGGACTGATGTGCCTGCAACCGTAATTCTCTCTTTATGCCACTTCTTTGCTTCTTAGCAGGCAGAAGGCGCAAACTCATTGCAGATTATTTTGCTCTCCACCTGTTGGTCTCTCCTGTGAACCAGGGCTTTTGAGTGATGTAGCCTTTTGGGCATTCATACAAAGAGCCGGGCACAGTTGTGAGCACTGTGCCTGCTGCAAAGCAGTGGGAGAGCAAAGGCCTTAAACATGTCTTAGATTGGTTTGCGCTTAAAGAAATGGAAGACAAGTCAAATATCTGAGACTATTTCTTTAAAAAAAGGGTGGGGAGAGCACACATTTCATAACTGACTGACGTCATGGCTGTTTCCCAACTCTAGATAATACTAAGATAGCTGACCTTCCAGAAGGATCTGGCATATGTAAAATGTTTCAAAAGCCAAGAAGCAGCCAAAAAACCCACAATATTTTCCTGGTTGTGTAAAGACTTGCCATTGTTGATTTAAAAAAAACAATAGTAATGGAACTTAAAACATTAACCTGGTAAATTAAATGATTTTGTCTATTTGTCTTATGAAATCTGTATCAGTGAAAATTAAATGGTCTTTACATTTGGTGAGCCCTGTTGAGGTGTTGGAAATACTTTTCTGTTTGTTAGCAAGGCAGGGTTTCTGCTCTTAGGAAGCTTTATTTCCATTGTGGGGTGGGGGGATACAGAAAACCTTCAAATAAATGAATAAAGCAGACAATTGGAGATGATAGTGATGTGGACAAAAAATAAGTAAATAAGAACCAGAGATGTGCTAGAGAATAGGAGGTGCGGAGAAAACTACTGAGATGGTGTGAGTGGTGAGTGAAGATGATAACTCTGAAGTGATAATAATTGAACTGAGACCAGAAAAATTAGAGCCACAGGACATAGGTGGCTCTGGAGCACGGGTGACCTGTGGTTGTTTCAAGGGGAACTTCACATCTCCTGGCATCATAAAATTCGATGTTGGACTATAAAGTGTGTGCATATATATGTCTTGGAGATAGAGGTACTATTGTTTTTCAGGAAAGTATGCCTGCTGTTGGGAATAGTAAAATACAAATTCATACGAAAATGTTACTTGTCCTTAGAGCAGTTTTTTTCATTTTTGCATTTTCTTAGTGCTTAGATAAAGGAAATATTTTATGTAGGAGTTTTTGTTCTTGAAAAGAGTGAGCACTGTTGCTGCGTTACAGTGATTGACAGGTGTATTTCTGCCGTGTGGGATGGCCTGGCCGACCCCGTCTAGCAGAACAAGAGAAAATAAACTATATAAGTCTAATGAGAGAATGCATACATTTATTTTCCATTTAGATTGAAATCATATTACAGTTATCTGATAATTAATATTTATGGACTAAATTTAAGAGGGTGGAAAGTTGGGAAGTAGACAAAAAGGGTGTGTTATTTAATATGATTCATTTAAATATAGTGTGTGAATATATGAGCAGGGTATGAATACTAGTTTTTATGAGCTATCACTGTAAGGATAATTTATTAAAAGGAACAGCAAAAACATGTGGTCTGTAGTCATTACTATCAATTCACTCTGCTTTAGGCTTGACTGGTGCCTAGTAGACAGAAACATGATCTCACATAGTCCTGAAAACTTGATAATTATACTTTGAAAACCAGCTCTTCCTGTATTGTAGCCTGTTCAGAAGAAAATCTTAAAGATGGCAGAATTATTCTGTTCAGCCTAATGTTTACTGAGTTTAAAAAAAAAAAAAAGTCGGAGTTTTCACCTGCCTACCAGACAAAAGACAGAATAGTTGATTTGGACTAACAGTTACCAATAATGCACATTTTTTTGCCTATTGACTTGATATTAGAGTGCACTAAACATAGCCAGTTAAGGGATCATAAAACTTAATGTGTTTATATATATATGTATGTATGTATGTATATATGCTTTTTAAACATATGGTCAAATTTGAAATGTTTTCATTTTATCCCTGAGACAATTTTATTATTTTGAATTTTTTGGTCACTGGTTTCCTGAATTCTTTATTAACAGGGCTTTATTGTATGAAGAACAAAGGCCTCGCCCTTTTCTCACTCTCATTGATTTGCTGCATTTATAAAGCGTCTAGTGACAAGCCAGATGTGGTGCGCAAACAGACTCCACCGGCGAGTGTAGTGAGAGAAAGCCTCCAGTACAGTACATGAGAACAGCTTTTGTTATACCAGAGTGACACGGTGATTTATGAAGTGTCAAACACTCTTGCCTTTGAAGAATTCCGGCCTCCACATCTGTCTTTCGTGTTTATTTCAGTCGTCCTGGTGGCACACTGTCCCCATAAGCCCTGGAATGGTTGTGTGGACCTGTGGTAAGTGAATGGAGGGTCGTTTCCCCCCTTTTAAGGGGGCCACCGAGCCATGAATGAGCAATCAGGAGAGAATGGGAGCGCGAGTCACTGTGCCTTGTCATTGTGACTCGCACTTCATCACACCTCCCGGCCAGGGCAGTGCTTACAGTTCAGAGCAGGAGGGGAGCTTTCCTTCCGAGATTCAGTTTCAGTTTTGACAGTCTCAAAATGAAAAGGCTTTGGCCATCTCTTTCTTGGAAGTGATTTTTCAAGTGAAAATATTCGAATAAATTCCCTTAATTCAAGTTGCATTTTTTATAAAACTTGAATGTGTTTAGAATACCTGCTTTGTGGCTTATTTATGGTGTTTGGCTAGATGTCTAATTTTAGGTCTTTCTGCAGTGTGTGTTTTTTTTTTAAGGGGAGCACATAGTAAGCCAAAGAAAGAATACTCTTTCTTATATTTTGGAAGAGAAAACCCTCTTTTAAAGAGTTCTGTATAACCCTTAGAACTTTGACACCCTACATGTCTGTTTATTGTTTCAATGTCATATAGAAACTCTGAACAGGGCTTTCTACAGGATGAAGTGGATTAAATGAGAAGTTTTCCAAAAGGATTAAGCTAGGAAAAACCTGGTGTGACCTTGTCAAGACACAATTATTTTTATTCCTTTGCCTCAAGGAATGGCTTGTGTTTGGGGGGGGGGTGAAAGAATCATGAAACGGTAAATTTTCAATTTTATAAAAATCTACAATTTGGCATAGATACTTATGTGGTTTTATTTGATGTTCTATGAAGCAGAATCAGCAATTGGACCATGATTCTGCTCACCAGGTACTGGCTTTTAGAAAGAGGGTTTTTTTTGATGGTTTGAGAATTTGCGTGGGCAGCAGCTGATAGGTGGTCTCATTAATAAGTGGAAGTCTAACGCAGCAACAGGAAAACACATGTTCTTACAGCAGATGTCTTTGTGTGCCTCGAAGAGGGACATCTTCCTTGTCTGAAGTTACGTTTATTAAACTAACTTAATAACATCATGGAAATAGATTTATTCTCTGCAGCCACGCATCCCAAGCATCATTATAGCCAATAAAACAGGCTGGATGTTCTTGTAAATTTGGGTCACAGGGATCCTCAAGTGCAAGAACCTTGGGAATAATTAACAGTGTTCATCTCAACAAGTGGAAATATAGAAAATACTTTTCGTTGAGTACGTAGGAATTCAAGTGTGACAAGGAGGTAGAGTTAAGTTGGCTTTGTGATTTAAAGCTGTGATTTTCTGCCTTTCAGACATGCTTAATGAAAATAACATTGCCATACGTTACAGAAATAAGTGTTGCCTTTCCAAATGGCTTGAGCTTCAGCAGCTCAGGATGCTTTTGGGAGCTGGGGTTACTGAAGTGTACCTAATGGAAATGGCTACAGGGTGCCTTCCCTTTGGCAAAGGAAGATCCTTGCTCTGGGAATTTTTAGTTTTCTGGTTTTGGCACTGTTGTACCTCACGCTTCCCAATGGGTACTAATTGACTGGGAATGTCATTTGCAATCCTTGAACATCCTTCCACCCAGTAGTCCCCCAGGCTTTTCCTGTTACATTGTTCTCCATAGTAGCTGCCCTTCTATTAAGCATGGTCAGGACTCGGGAGCTCTCCTCTCAAGAGATGTGTGTGCATTATATCAACCCTCCTACCAACACCAAATCCTGTCAATCACAGTGACCTCCAGGGGCCTCCAGCTAGCCTGGTAAACAAGGGACCGGTGTCTGCAATAGCTTTTTATTCATTTTTCTTTTTTTTTTTTTTTTTTTGAGTGGGGCTTTCTAATTACTCGGTTGTGTATGCAAACACTGAAGGAGCGTTAGACGCATCAAGTGGGGCTCTGCTTTATTAGGAGACCCTTTTATTTTCTAAGTAGAATATGTCAAACATTCTTTCCTTTTTAAATAGTTAACCTTTCATCTCTCCTGTAGCAGAAATTTCAGTCTCTGGGGCTTGCTAATTTTGTGTTTGAAATATTCTACAGCAGAAGGGAAATGCTGTTTACAGTGCCTTCATTAAAAAGCTTTTAATGGTGTTTTGTTGCTGCATATATAGTTTGGATCCCTGCTGGGTACACTTCATTACACGAAAAAAATAGAGTATTTTTAAAAGACACACCAGTAAACCCAGCCCAGTTCTACTTTGACACTGACAGCTGAGTCGACAAGGCACTTTTATAATGCTCATACTTACTAGATTACAATGAAAACGTGAGTTCCGTACATCCTTCGAAATGGGTTTCTAAGTGAACTTCAACCTTCTTATTTTTGTAAAAACTTTTTTATGTGTTCCACTAATTTTTTCACATGTTATCATATTCATTGAATAATATTATAGTACCACTTATAATATGACTTATCATAGAAAATAATTCAGACATAATGCAGTTTGATTCATGTGCAGTTTGATTCATGAGCAGGGCTTCCTAACTTTCTTTCCTCATACCTTGGCGTACACAGAAAACTATAATATTTATAGTGCATGTTGGAAGAGACTAAAGGGATAATGATAATAGCAAACACTTAGGAAGGGTCCAACAATTGAAATGTTTTTCAAATACTGAATTTAGTATTTACTCCAACCCTATCAGGTACTTACTATTAGTACATCTGTTTACAGACAAAGGGTACCTTAAAGTGACTTGTCCTGAGGTCACAGCCAAATGGTCGTTCCCACTGAACCCAGGCAGCTTTTGCCTGCTCATGCTTTTGCCTGCACTGTGCTCGACACCACTCTACCCTTCCCATGGCTCATTGAGGATGCACAGGAGTGGGGAGGAGAACGGAAGCCACAGTGTGTGCAATGAACACCGAGACAGCATCATTTTCTTCTAGTGCCCCCATCACAAGCTTTGATAGATGCTGTAATTTTTTCTTTCTTTTCTTAAATCAGCTTAATTGAGATATAATATGTGTGTGTGTGTGTGTGTGTGTGTGTGTGTGTGTGTGTGTGTATCATAAGATCCAAGGGGTTTAAATGTGTAATTCAGTGAATCTTAGTATATTTACAGTCATACAGTCTAATCACCGCAATCTAATTTTATAACATTTCCATCATCCTAATAAGATACTCCATGCCTACTATTCACACCCATTCTCCATTCCCACCATAGCTCCAGGCAACCTCTGATCCATGTCTCTTTACATTTCATATTAATGGAACCACACAACATGTGTTCCTTTATCTTTGCCTTCTCTCGTTGAGCACTATGGTTTTGAGGTTCTAGATATTGGACTTTTATGTAGAATGTTTCATTATTTTCAATCATCTTTCCAATGTCTTTTAAGCCTGCCTCCCTGGAAGTGAGGGGGGACTGGTTCTATTAACCAAATGTTGTGGTTTGTAGCTGTCACACCAGGCTGAGGTGGGCCTACCGGAGTCCCAAAGAGTTCACCCTCGAGAGGGAACACCATCACCATCATGAGCTTCCTAGATGATTAATTAAGGGCCCTGATGTGGGCTTCATACTACTTAAAGCATCCTCTCATTTTACAGGTGCATGTGTGCTGGTCACATAAGCAGTTTGAGAGGAACAAATGCTGTTGATACTGTGAAATAAATACTTCGAAGTGGTTATTTCTTATTAAAAGTTTAACACTTGTTTAATTAACAGATTAGCAAACCAATAGGTTTTTTTGGGGGGGTACATTATGTAGATACACACCGAATCATTCCATCACAAAACTTTTTTTGTTTGACCTTTGAGAATTATGCTCTCTGAATTCAGGTATATTGTCACTGCCTAAATTAAAAAAGAATTAACACTCTACAATGTCTAGACTTTAGGTCATTTGAATTGTGAGGATAAGTAACACTACATAATGGGTAATTCAACAAATGAATGATATAAGAAACTGTATACTGAAATCAACTTTGTTCATTTAAAAACTACTTTCCAATGATTTTCTGGTGTCGAATTCTCCTGTATATAATACATCTCATAAAAAGATAGATACTGTTGGGGCAGGAGCATGATTAGGAAGAGGTTATGAGATTAGGAAGTACCCAGAGTTCTATATTATAATTTCTTGATTTGATTTGTGGAGTCCAGGCCTTGAGAAGATAAAACAGAGCACTTTGAAAGCCACTGCCCGTGTCTTGCTCTCATGTGGAAAGAATTATATTTTCGGTTGCATGTTATTTGGAAAGATGCTGTCTTCAAGAAATAGTAAATTTCCATTAAAAAATAACTACTCCTTGAATACCTCTTAGAAGCTGGCACTGTCTTAAATACTGGAGATCGAGCTACAAAGCTGAGAGGAAAAAAGGGAGTGAAATACTGGAGAGCTAACTTAATTTCATGGTCAGGAAAGTTTACTCTGTTGAGGTAAAATGCGAGGAGAGACCTGGGAAGTCTCAGTGTGACCCTGGACCACATAAACCATATTGACTTCTGCGGGAAGACAGTTGCAGACAAGGGAATGGTGAATATAAATGCCCCGAGGCCAGAGCAAGTTTCTCATGTGGCTGGAGTAAAACAGCTCTAAGGGGGAAGAGTAGGAGGTTGTCAGAAATAAGGAAGGAGAGGACGGGGGAGGCAGGTCATTAGGGCCTCATAGGACCTTCATGGAAATTTGGGTGTTTACTCCGAGTGAAGCTGGAATTCACTGGAGGCTTCTGAGCTGTTTCTCTTCCTTTTGAAGAATATTGGGCTTGGGGTTGTTTTGTTTTGTTTGCTTGACAATAAAAATGGCACATTCTGGTTTTCAGGGTTACCATTAGCCATTACATTGACGGTTCTTTTCTGGTGGAAAAAAATCTGTGCTTTTATGTCTGCTTCATTGGGTCTCTCTTCAAGTTGTAGAGAAGTTTGGATTAAAAACATGTATTTCACAAATGACTCCCATTCCAGGTGGGATGATGTGATCTCTGCCTGCGGGGAAGAAGGGGGAAACCAGTTCACCTGAAACAGTAACCTTTTTCTTCCTCCTTCTTGAAGCAGAAAAGCATTACAAATGCTTTCTCTCTGATTGTGCATTTGGAATTTTCCTTAAAATGGATCTCTGCTGAATTCCCACTTGAATACCCAATCTGGGTTTAGTCTCAAATTCTGAGTAAAAGGAAACCTCCCCCAGATTTGGGGTGGGGTGTTGGGGTTGGGGGGGTTGGTCTCAGAACTGCTTTCTTCAGCTCTGAGAGATCAGGGAAGTTCATACCTTGGTGCCGGGAGAGAAGGGAAAATTGAATTGGATTTTATAAGGTAATAAGACAGATAGCTAAACTTGGGGTCACGGCTGTCATTTAGTATGACGCAGCAAAAAAAAAAAAAAAAAACAGGAATATGCTTTATTTTATTGTTTTTGTTAAGGCAATTTGAGATTTGTCATTTCTCCCCCTGCAGTCCTGTTTTTGTGTTGAGCGCAGATGTTCAGGAAACGAATTCCAGCTCCAGCACCTGTGTGATGCGGACCCAGGCTGGTCTTGCAACATCCTCTGCTCTTACTGACCAGCTTTCCTGTGACACTTACTTCCTCTCCCCTCTGCTCATCCACCCATAGCTATCCAGCTAGCATTTTGGTTCTTCCATTTGAATTTTTGAAATTAAAGGAAAAACAACATGGAGCTGAAAATCTCAGTGGCACGTCTGTTTTTAATGGACAGGTACCACGGGTCTCTCTGTTTAGAAGCATCTTGTGAATAAACGAGCGCAGTTTTGCAGGCTTGCAAGAAGCTGGTGCCCCACAGCACCCATCATGTAGAATAAATAAATGAACAGTTGATTTCAGTGGGGTGTCACTGTCCTATTTTTAGAATACTATGTTTTTATCCAGGGCTGTACAGGTAGTTCTCATTTTAAAACTCTAACATCTGCCCAGCATACAGCTTCTGACATCTGGCTTCTCCTTGCTATACAGTAGAGGCACTTGGGCCAATTTCCCCTTCTTTGCAGCAGGACAGTGCTTGTTTCTGGATAGCTCTGAAGGTGGGTGTGGGATGTGGTGAGCATGCGATACGAAAGCATAATGGAAACAAAATCAACAGAATCAACATGCTCATCACATTTTATTATTAACTGAGCTCCCGAGTGTATGTTTCCTTGTTAATCTCAACAGGCATTTTATTTTGATCAAGTTTCACACATACTCTCTTTCTTCTCTTGGCTCAGAAGGGTGCTAAGCTGCCTCTCTGGAAAAAGCTACCACCCTGTTTCCTAGTCCAGAGCTTCTACTATGTTTGGGCTCACAAACAGGAGCCAGACCTGGAGCAGCATGGTCTTCATCCTTGCAGCTGAGGTACTGTGCTGCAGAGCAGGGTCGCAAGCAAGGAGGTAGTAGGGATGGGACACCCATCACCCTGAGGTGGGATTGCCCCAGCCACGGCCTGCCTCCAGTCTCCCCTTTGGTCCCGATTTGGCTCCAGACTACTATGTCCATGGGTACCCATCAGCAAGGGGCAGTGCCTCTAACAGCAGAACAGCCTGAAGTAGAAACCCAATCCAAACAAGTTCACTTGGCGACTCCTTCACCAAAAAGCTTAGGTTTAAATTTACAGTCAGTTTTTCTCTACAGCAGTTTTAGATCATCAGAGAGCGCCACAATTATTTTTATCACTTTTTTTTATAAGGAACCCTTCTGGAGGTCGTACAGAATGAACAACATGAGATAAATGAGAGGTTAAGTGATTTGCTGGAAATAGTGGTTGGCAAGGTTACCTTTGAATTCAGAGCAGCATTCTTGGTTGACTGTAGGATGGCATTATCTCCCTAGAGTTAAGATCCTGTGTATACTTCGGTAAAAACTCCACAGTGTTTGTGTTGTGCTGGTACAACCATACATCATTGCTCTATTTTAATGGCGATAATTACGGAACATCTGCACAATGTCCATAGCTTCTTAACCTGAGTGAGATGTTTCAGCTTTGTGCCTTCTGTGGTTCCCATAATGGTAGCCTACAGAAGCCTTAAGCTTCCAGAAAAGATAGAAAATAGGCAAGACTATTGACTTAAGAGTATGTGAGAATGCACCCATTTTTCCCCTCAGCTTGCGAATCAGTTGCTTCTACCTAGACTGTTAGAGCAATTTACACCGTACCGAGGAGCAGACATAAGAGTTCTTTAACCACAGAGAGCATGGATTGATTGACAGCTGCTGTCTTCCACTACAACAGAGATGGAGTGAGAGCTTATACAGACTCAGTGGGGTGGGACTTCCCTGTTGAATGCCGCTTTATGTCTTTTCAGCCAAATGCCATTTACATCTGCCCAGTGTTTGAAATCTCCTTTGACTCTCTACTTCTTACAAAAAGAAGTGAAACAAGTCTTGCAGCAGCCGTGGACAGCATCATGGCATTTTCCTCATTTTCCCAAAATGCACCTTTTGGGTGTTTTGTGCATAAGATCTTAAGGAAAGTGGGTCTTTTCAAATGAAAATTTTGTAAAGTCATACTGTGATGGAAGCTAATGGAAATTGTGGGGAATGCATTGTGAATGGATGAGGCTATAATTGTTTCTTTGCCCTTTGATCAAATCACATCTGCACGTAACATGTTCCTGAGCCACATTATTAGTTTTTTTTTTAATTTTTAAGTTTTTTAGAGAAAAGTAATATGTGTGTTCATTGAAAGACTTTAACTGAGTTTTTGAGTTTGTTTTTAATGGACAGTTTCAACATTAATGGGCAGTGGTAGTGTGGATGAATTCAGAGCTGTGCTACCAGGCTATTTAAGACAATTGATAGGTTTAAATTTTAAAGGGATTTTGTACTTTTTTTTTTGTCTCAGGTTGGGATACAACACTTTTTAAGTGGATGTGTCTGGGGAATCACTATAGCAAAATACTTCAAAAGCAAGTGTATTTTGCAAGGTAGATTATACCATTTGCTTAAGAAAAAAGTGAACAAAATGTCCTTGATCTCAACATTATATTTTCAAACCATGTGAGAAGAGTATATCCAGGCATGTAATCATGTAATCATTGTGACCCTCCAGCCCACAGGGCTGAATTTACCATTGAGGTTAAAATGTTTTTATATCTGAGAATATTCTTAATGAAGAAGAGATTTCCCTTTTTTAATGTTTATTTTATTCTTATTTGAGAGAGAGAGAGAAATATCTAAGTGCAAGAGAAACAGGGGTCGGTGTCTCCCTCATACATGTGACCTGATGGGGAATTGAACCTGTGACCTTTCAGTTACAGGGGCAGTGCTCCAACTAACTGAGCCACACTGGCCGGGGCAAGAAGAGATTTCCGACCCTGACAAATTCCTCACTGGATGGCTCATTGTCATCCTGGTCCTTATATCTGATTTTAGAGAAATTATCACAACTTTCTGTGACACCATGGTAAAGCTTGGATCTTGGGAGGTTTGTAAGAAAGATTGGGCAGTTTTTTCTGGTCCTCAGCAGCTTTTCAGCATAACCATATAGTTTTGAAATTATAATGTCTCAATGACTCTTTTTCTAAACACTGACTGAGTCCGCAGTTTACTTATTCATCCATTTATCCAAGGAAACTTATTAAGGACCTACTTGTCATTCATTACATTTAATAATTTCTGACAGCTGCCATTTAAAATGTTCACATTGCAGCATATAGAGAAATGGTGATCATGTAGCATATTGTCAATAACTAATGGCCTCACTATAACCATTAATCATTCAATCATTAAACATTTATATTTTGAGTGCCTTTTGGGTACCACTCAATACAGAAATATTTATTGAGCATCTACTGTGTCAAGAAATCTTCTGGGTTGTAGGCATATAGCAATGAGTATAACAGGCAAAATGTTCTGCCTTCTGTGAAGACACGTTTCAGTGTTTATCATCTACATTTTAATGTCATTTGACAACCATTCATATGCATACATGAGTGTGCTATTAATGGAAAGATGTGGCAACATGTCTCTTTTGTGTTGGTTCCTTTAGATGAAAGGAACCAGTCGTTTCATAAAAGAGAGTCTAAAAGGGGTATCTAAAGCCATCTTACATTTTAAGGGGATATAAGAAAATTTTAGGCAAAACTGCATTAAAGACTAATGTGTCATGCTAGTTAACATTGTTATATAAGTGACACAAATTCTAATTAGCTCAAGAACAAAGTCATCCTACAAATAAATTTATAAGAGTAGCACTCTCCAAATAAAATAAAAAAATTGAAGTTTGTGCCTAGATAATTTAGACTATAATAACCAAAATATTCATTTAAAACTACCAAAAGTAAATGAACGAATGATTAAGTGAAGTGTTTTAAGTAATGGATAAGCCTAATTCTTTAATGACACTGGACAAATTCAATTATTAAAATTTATGTCAATTATTAAAACAAGTTGAATTATTAAAATTTAATACTGAAACACCTTTAAGTGAAATTAACTTCTAGAACTTTTTTCTCATTAATATGAAAACAGGATTTACTTATTGTACATACTGATGTCACTAGCTTTTCAGTATACGATTTTTTGTTTGAAAAATGGTGTTGGCTCTAGTTGGATTTATTCATCTTAGTTTTGAGAAGAATCTACTTACTTAAGCTTATTGCTATATCTCCATGGTCAAAGAGGATTAGAAAATGATAAAATTGACCTGGATAATTCAACTCTTGCTAGTTTGATAACCATGAAGTCATTCTGAAAGTGTGTCTACAATTAATGTATCTGAGGTTGGTGTAATATAGATGAGGCCCACATTTATGTTTATAAAGGATATTAAGGAATTGAATAAACTATGCAGCATAAGATATTCATGGAAATAGTGCTTTATATCTAGCAACTCTGTGATGATGATGATGATGATGATGATGTGTGTGTGTGTGTGTGTGTGTGTGTGTGTGTGTGAGTGAGAGAGAGAGAGAGAGCGTGAGAGAGAGAGAGAGAGAGAGAGAGAGTTGCTTCCGTAATCTGGTGACTTTCTGCATGAGGACCAAGAATACTCACATGGTAAGTGTGGCCACTGAAGGTGAATGCTCTTGTAACTAAGGACTGGCGTGTGTTCAGTTATATTCTAAGAAGTCATCCATCTGCACTTTACTTGGCTTGTGGTTCCATAGAGAACAAATAGATAAATTACAAGTTTAGTTCTGTGGGAGGAAGGAGGAGACCTGATTTGCCCAAAGGCATTGTCTTGTGGAGTTCTAAAAATGTTGGGAGAGGTTGCTTTCTCTCGGGGAATTCCCCTAGTTTTTTTTCTGTGAGATAACATAATGCCCTGAAGACTAGTCTTTTTCTCCCTTTTAAGATCTTTATCTCTGTAATGCTCAGTTTCCATCTTCTGTCCTTTCCCACCTTTCCTAGGCTCACCAGAGCCCACAACCCCTTAATCTCCATGCTCCTTCTCCAGAGCTGAATTGTCCGATAGCAACAGAATGGCAACCACGTCTGTGATAAAGTGTTTTAATCACTACATTTTTAAAAGTTAAAAAAAGGTGGTGAAATTAATTTTATATAAACCTGGTATATCTGAATTTTGTCATTTCACCACCTAAACTATATAAAATATTAATGATGTTAGTATTTATTATAGTACATCTTCAAAATCTGGTGTGCTTACACCAGATTTTGTAAGTACAAAATCTTTTGTACTTACAACACAGTTTCCAGACTGTGGGAATATAGAGCATAGGGTTTATAATGTTTCCATGTTTAATCCGAATCTTCCTCGACTCCCACATTGCCTCATTAGGTTCTTAGTTCATATAGGCTGCTGAATGAATGAATGAATGAATGATCCATTTCCATTGGCCCTATTGTTTTAATCTCTGAAAATCACATAAATATTAAAAAAGAGTTAAAAAGTGTTTGCACCAACATATCCTAGAAATTCTTTTTCTAATATAGTCATGTAGGTGTAAAACACAGCGGAGGTAAATCAGAGTTGGGAGACTAGATTTGGAATCCATATTATACTAGCAACTTTCTGTGTGATGTTTGGCAGATTGCTAAACTTCTCTGGCCCTCTCAATTTAATTTAATCTTCTATAAAATGCTGTGGTATTACATTACTTCTAACATCCTTTCCCATCCTTTGATTGTATAATTTGTTTTAGAACAAATGCATTTTTGACAGATTATATTACAGAACAATAATAGTGGTCCTTTGCAAAAAACATGTGTCATTTTTATGAATTTCATTTGTATTTCATATTTCTCATTTTCAAAAAATTGAAATTCTTTCTGTAAAATATATTTTATTGATTATGCTATTAGAGTTGTCCTAATTTCCCCCTTTGCCCCCCTTCACCTGCTACCCCCATTCCCTCCAGCAGTCCCCCCCACTCTTAGTTCATGTCCGTGGGTCATGCATATAAGTTATTTGGCTATTCAATTTCCTATACAGTTCTTAACATCCCCCTGTCTATTTTGTACCTAACAATTTGTGCTTCTTAATCCCTGCACCTTTTCCCCCACTTTTCCCCTTCCCCTTCCCAGCTGATAACCCTCCAAATGATCTCCATATCTATGATTCTGTTTCTGTTCTGGTTGTTTGCTTAGTTTGTTTTTTTCAGATTCACTTGTTGATAGTTGTGAATTTGTTGCACTTTTAATGTTCATAGTTTTGATCATCTTCTTTTTCTTAAATAAATCCCTTTAGCATTTCATGTAATAGTGACTTGGTGGTGATGAACTTCTTTAACTTTATCTTATCTGGGAATCACTTTATCTGCCCTTCCATTCTAAATGAAAGCTTTGCTGGGTAGAGCAATCTTGGATGTAGGTCCTTATTTTTCACCACTCTGAATGCTTCTTGCAAGTCCCTTTTCTGTTTCTTTTGAGAAATCAGCTGATAGTATTATGGGAATTCCTTTGTAGGTAACTCTCTGCTTTCCTCTTGCTGCTTTTAAGATTCTCTCTGTAACCTTTGGCATTTTAATTATGATGTGCCTTGGTGTGGTCCTCTTTGGGTCCAACTTGTTGGGGATTCTCTGTGCTTCCTGGACTTGTATGTCTACTTCCTTCATCAAATTAGGGAAGTTTTCATTCATTATTTTTTCAAATAAGTTTTCAATTTCTTGCACTTTCTCTTTTCCTTCTGGCATCCCTATGATTCAAATGTTTGTATATTTGAAATTGTCCCAGGGGCTTCTTAGGCTAGCTTCATTTTTTTAAATTCTTTTTTCTTTCTCCTTTTCTTACTGAATGCTTTTTTCTTCCCTATGTTCCAAAACATTGATTTGATTCTAGGGTTCATCCCCTCCACTGCTAGTTCCCTGTAGATTTTTATTTCATTTAATATAACCTTCATTTCTGCCTGGGTCTTTTTATGCTCTTATAGTGCCCAGTGATTTCCTTGAGCATCTTGATTACCAGTGTTTTGAACTCTGCATCTGATAGGTTGCTTATCTCTATTTTGTTCAGCTCTTTTTCTGGAGTTTTCTTCTCTTCTTTCATTTGAGCCCATATTTCCTTGTCTCCTCAATTTGACATCCTCCCTGTGTTTCTGTGTATTAGGTATAGCTGCTTTGACTCCCTGTTTTAGTAGTGTGGCCTATTGTGGACAAGTGCACCTGTAAGTTGTTTGGGATGGAAACTTCGGTAATAGCCAGGGCAGGGCAACCTGTGTCACTGCTCTGTGGCTCTGTGTGGGGGAGGGCTCAGAGAGGAGACAGTGTCATTGCCTGGCCTCTGAAGTTTTGCCCTGGAGGAAGCTGAAGCTGTCTCCTGGCACTTTCCGTGATGCCAGATACTTCAATTTCTCTCTGTATGCCACTGTGCCCTTCTAGCTATTGCCCTGGAGCTGAGTCCCAGAGGGGTTGAGTACTTAAGTCCTAAGTCCATTGCAGGAGCTTTAAGTGGGGTCTCCTATGAATACTGCAGTTTCTTCCTCTACCCCCACCCCACTGGTGTTTACAGCCAGAAGTTATGGGGACTTATCTTCCTGTCACTGGAACCCTGGGATGGGTGGTCATTCGGGAGCTGGTTTTCCTCACTCCCAAGGTATCCCTCCTGATTTTTATCCACTAGGTGGATGTGGGACCACCAGTTCTGTGTCTCTGTGCCTCTCCATGCCTCTCCACCTCTCTGCATGTCTGCATGTCTCCATCTCTACTACCTGTCTGGATGAACATGGATTTTTTAAATCCTTGGTTGTTGGACTTCTGTACAGCTCGATTTTCTGACAAATCTAGGTGATATTTGTTTTGTAGTGTAGATGTTATTTTTGCTGTAGTTGTGTGAGGAGGTAAAGTGTGTTTACCTACACCTCCATCTTGACTGAAAGTCTCTAAAAATTGAAGTTCTTATCTCTGAAGATGCTATAATTTCTGTACCCTCAGCACATAAGATAATGAGGCAGCAATGAATGTTAAATTAAGTTTTATTTATATTAAAAACTATTGGTTATAGTTTGCTTGGTGGAGAAATTTGGGTTATGACAGCAAGTGGTGAGTGTTTCATCTGCTTGTTTCTCACCAAAGAGAAATTCTGAGATTTGATCTTCTAAAACTAGATATTGCATATATTCCTTTTTGATTTTTTGTTTTTCCTAAAACCAAAATATTCTTTCCACCTTGCTTTTCTGATCATGTTATCCCCATGCTCAAAATTCTTCAGTGTCCAAAGAATACATTTTAGGCTCCTTAACTGGGCATTAAAGGGAGTGACTAAATGCGCTTCCTGGACCCTCAGTCTGTCTTCCTCATTTTTCCTTGCGCTGAGTCTCTGCATGAGTCTGGCATTTCTGCCTGCAGGTTGATATGTCCCTCCTACCTAGATATGCCTCAGGCAATCCTTTCTCTATGCCATTCCCCCTGCTCAGCTCCTCACACAGCCTCTCCTCTCTTTCAATTATACGAATCATTCCCATCCTTTAAGGCCAGGCAGAGTCAGCTCCAAGCCCTGTCTTCACCCCAATCCATAATTTAGCAGCCTGTGCTGAAACAACACTTTCTCTTATTTGTCATTATTACATGCTGCCTTTAACAAACACAAGCATTTATGCCTATAGATTTTAGACAAGTTGTCCAGCCAAGTTGTTATGTTCTCAGTTCAAATTAATCTTTTATTTACAGACCCTGCTGGATCTTGAATTCTAGGCCAGACCCTGAACATAAAAAGGACAAATATGTAAGCAAGTAATGATAAGATAGCTGAGAAGTGTAAACATTGTACTATGTACAAGGCACCTTGATGGACCAAAGGAAGGAGCAGAAAACTGTTCCTGAGGGTAGTATGGGGAAGGTTCCTGGGGCTGGTGAGGTCTAAGCTGGGCGTCATTTTGGGCAGTGAGAACTATGTTAATAAAGCGTGACTGCCCAAGAGCTTGGAGTGTTTCCTGTGACTCCTTCGTGGTTCTACTTTACAGTGATGGTAGTGCGGTGATTGAGTGTGCAGCCTGGGTTCAAATCTTGGCTCTGTCCCTTATCAGCTCTACCAACTTGGGCAAGTTATTTAGTCATTTTATGCTTCAGTTTTTGCAAATGGAGTAGAGATGATCATATACTTCAGGAAAGATAGAAAAACAGGAGAGAGAAAATTAGGCAAGGGGTTTTAAATGAGCTAAATAAAGTGAAGAATTTAGAATAGAATGTACTTAATATTATTTTTATATCTCTTACTATTGATTCTCACAGTGCCATGTATATATAGCATTGAATATTTTCTGAATGACTGAACACTGTCACCAGTCAGTTATGCATTCGTACCCTTTGTCTATTTCAGAAGCATACATTTTCTAATGGTATCTCTCGGTATGTGCTGCTTTTTTCAGGGTATAGAAGGTATGGGTGTGTGTATGTGTGTGTGCTTGTTGAGAATATGTGCCTGATTCATTTTGACTCGCCAGGGGAAATTTTCCAATTCTGAGATCAGTGACCTGAAACTTCTTGTCCACCGTGATTTCCAGCTGCCTACAGTTCTGATACAGTGTACTGTAGGCAGTGTTTTCAGATTTGTTGCTTAGAAAATCAGTACACAGTGCACCTTATAGTTTCATATCTTCTTTGTAGGACTCAGTTTCCTGTGTAATAATATGTACAAAGTCTGTCCAGAAGGTATCCAGCCACGTAATATGAAAAACAGAAACATTTACTGAAGAAGATACAAGATACAAGAAACATTGTACACAGGACAATGAGTCCTCAGTCCCCTTCAAAGTAGGCACCTTGGGACCTCTGACAGTTCTCTCAGTTGCCATCAGCTGCCTTGTCATATTTTCCTGAATCTCATCAACAGTGTGAAATCTCTTCCCTTTCAAAGGTGATTTTAGTTTTAGGAAAAGTCAGAAGTCACAGGGAGCCAAATCTGGGCCGTAGTGGGGCTTAATCACCTGAGTGATTCGATGTTTCACCTAAAAATTCTGTGCAAGACATGGTACATGAATGGGCCCATGGTCATGATGAAGGGGCCAATCACCAGTTGCCCATAGCGGTGGCCTTCTGAGTCACCCGAATAGTTTTTGTGGAGAAATGTTCAAGCTTAATGCAAAATCTGATGCAGATTTGTTGCTCTACTTCCTCAGTCATTTTGAATGCGACGGCCACACAGTACACATGCTCACTCGATGGCATCAACCACCCCCACTGACTAGTACAGTGAAGTTGTTATTGTTCCCACAGGCACATTCCAGTTCAGTCTCCTTGGCTGCCAGGTTACATGGATGTTGCACAAAACATTCTTTTTATATTAGCAATGGCTGGACTTTTCTGGACAGACCTTGTATGTGAGACTAACAACATGGGATGCTATGAAGCTTTCCCCAGTCATTTTAACTGAAATCATTGATATTATTTAAAATTTCTTTTCTTATAATGAACAGTGTTTTCCCCACAGATATACAATGCCTCCTGCTTTACAAAATTATAAACTATGAATATTTACTTAGTATATAACAGATCCCACATCTTAAAATTCATAGCATTTTTCTCTTAAACTGAAATTACTGCCAACTCATTAGGTGCTTTCTTGTATGGGATTTGTCTTTTATTATTAATGTCACAGTAGTTTTTCAGGAAAAAATATAATAAAAGTACAGAAAACAAAGGCTACTTTTAGCTCATTGAAGTAATAATTGAACAGTAAATGTGACTGTATTATAATGCCATAATTTTACTGTGAATCGTGTGGTAGGTTTTTCTGTTATGGCTATATTTTTGAAGCATTTTAAAATAAAAGAGTAAGAATTATTCTTAAAGCTTAAAATTCAGAGTCTACTAGAATAGTAATGAAAATCATTATAATTGTACTTCCACAAATACGTGCCAGACCTTTTAGGCTCAGTGTCTAAATAGACTTCATCAACATCTTTTCTTGGGCTCTCACAGGTTACCTTGGGGACAGGTAGTGAGCCTGTGTTACTGATTTTACAGATGGATAAACTGAATCACGGAAGAGTTAAGTGATTTGCCCAGGGTTATGTAGTAATTAGATATCTGTATCTGTGCTCTTTCCATTAGATTATTCTGCTGCTCAAAATGTTTATTCCTATAAGGATAGATATTATTTGTACTTCCAGAATTCATTTTCTATTTCTATATAGGAAGATATGAGGATAGCAGATAAGGTTCTCTACCAACAGCATACATATTTTAATAAAGTGGATCTAGCATCTAGTTCATTTTTGTAACACATCACTAAAAGTGTGCCCTCCCTGAGATAGAGACACATTATGGCGCATATTTAACAAAAAAGTTAGTTTTATTTCAAACTGGCCACCTTCTGAAATAATTAAGCTAAAAGACATTTTAACACATCAGCCTGTAATGCAAACCTGAAGAATGAAACTCCTATTCAGATAATTTAAAAAATATCCCCTCCCCAAATACTTTGATTCTACCACAAGGAAGGCCTGTCTTTCAGGATTCCTTTTTGGCATGGCAGAGAGTTCTCTATAATCAAAATCCTTGAAGAAATCGGAAAGCTCTTAAGACACTTTTCATATGACTGATGTTTGAAAATGTTAGTCTGACTGGCGTATGAAAATTAAATTTTCCACAATGTGATATTTTTAATCATGAAGAATGAGGAGATTCTATCTGATTATTACTTTAAAGACAGTTAGTTTCATGCATGCTCTCACTGAGATTTTTAGTTTTTTTTCTTTTAATGGGTAAACAAGTGTCTCAAGTGATAAATATTAATGTTTATGAGGGTAATAATTTAAAATGACTGCTGATAGTTTGGGTTAAAAAGGGTCTTACCTTTTAAGACCTTATCTCTCTAGAACTTATGCCCTTACATATTTTGCCTCATTTACTTTATAGGTGATTTGCATGCATGGCACCGCCCTTACCATGTAGGTAGTGAAATCCAGGCATAGGTTAAATGACTTACTTTTACTTTTATGCTACCCTTTTCAGGCGATTTTTAAGGCTTTATGTAGCATTACTGTAAGCAGTGCATAATTCAACACAATGAGGGATTCTGGGGATAGACTTAAGAACACTGGTGCATGGAAGATCAATATTATTCAGGGCCCTCAATGACCCTTACCTTCAGAATGCAAAAATGGTTAAAACTGTTGACGTTTTACAGTGATCATAAAATGAAGACGTTGTCACTGGGCAAAACATATTCAAAATATTGGGTAGTATTTTGTTCACTACATCTGATAAAGGCAGATGACTTCACTTGCTGGTGACAATTGGACCAATTATGGAAACATGGATAGGGAAGGCAAACAACCCTGCTTGGTAGGTAAGATCTGGGGGAATAGATGACCTGGTACTAAATAGTGAGGTTCGCAGCAGGGACTCGTTCCCCTGCTGGCCCTATCCCAGCGCACTGTGATACATTTTGAGCTCTTCCATTTTAGTTTCTATTATCCACCACCCAAGTTCTCAATTCAATTTTAGACTCAGGCAAAAGCCTGTAATTCTATTTGTTTTGGGTAAATTTAGCAAGCTGCTCCTGATTACACCTTAGCCAGAGACCATCTGTTGACTGGCGTGCCTCTCAGAGGAGTGGTTTGTGTCAGCGATGAATGGGAAGAGGATTGGAACGTGGCTGCTATTAGTAAGCAGATGCACCATATCATGGATAGTTCTTCCCGCCTTTCAATCTGCTGGCTTTCTATATTGATGGAGTGTCGTATGCCTGCGAGTCATTCCATCCCGAGGCACTAAGAAGTGCTCTCCTAAGGGCCATTTATCTAGTGCTTCTTCTGGCATTTGGTGGAAAGGAATTTAGAAGTCATAGTTCGATACACTTAAAGAATGACCACAGTCTTTACATGTCCTGCATATGTGTTCATATACCAACATGCTTTTCAGCAGCGATAGTCATGTGCTGTCAAAAGCCGCATGGACAAAACAGCAGGATACAGCTGTGCTCCGCAATGTAATGCATAAACCTCCTTAGGGTCAGGCTCACAATCCTTTGAAGAGCTGCTTCCTCTACTAAAATTATTGCCAGTTCATTTGCATCAGATGGGGAAGATGTGCTAGATAAATTTAGAATGTCGAGGAACAGTTTTGATGCTGACTGCGGTATGATGAGGGCTCTTTCTAAGTGACGATGGTATCATTAGCTCATGGCTGAGATGATACTGGGCTAAACAGAGCGGAGACGGCAACTTCCTATTGCAGTGGGGCATGAGGGGAAGTGGATAAAATGAACATAAATTAGCTTCATCTTGTTTTCTGAAAGAATTGAAGGAGGCAGGTGAGGGAAGTAGGCAGTGGATTGCCAGGGTGCTTGAGAACTGAAACTGGGTCAGTCAAGGATCAGGTTCCACTCCATGTTTGGAGAAGGCGAACAGCGCCCCAGTGCTAACAGAGGAGGTTGGCCATAATTAATTGGTAATTAACTGGTTTCAGTAGGAAATGCCCAGGGTCATCTTAGAAACCCATCATATGGGGTTTTTCTCCTTGAGTTAGACTGCTAAGGAAGGGGGACGGGTTTCAGAATTGTGTCACGGGCTGCAGCACTTTTCTTTAAGGCAAAAAAGAGTTTAAATTTGATAAAATCTCACAGGATTCTAGATCCTGTTTTTTTTTTTTTTTTTTCACTTAGTTGTCACCGATCATTTTGATGTTACTTACGGTTCTTTCATTGAATGTCATCAATTAAAGTGGGGCCTGTCCCTCCCTGGCCCCCCCATCTCTCATGCACAAATTAGCATTCTGTAATTCAGGTCATGAGCATCATTGCAGGTTCAGAACAAAAATGTAGTCCACAGTATGTATCTTAAGTTTCAGTTAATAATGACTGTATTAAAATATTATTATAACTTAAAATTTTCACATAAATAGTGAATGTGTGAAATAGTGAAATATTTTTTAAAGGATTAAAATGATGAGTCTTGAATAGAAAAATAGTTGCTCAGTATCCCTTGCTAATCAGGGCAATTGGATTTTTTGCTACCAAATTGGTGAATAAGAGGTTGGCTTAATCCATAATACTTGCCTGTACATGTCATAACTAATATAACAAGACATGATGTATTTAAAATGGTAGATCACCAAACGATGTAACAATTTGTATTACTCTGTGATACAAACAGAGTAAGAGGCTTAATTTAGATAAAGGCTCTATTTTATTTATTATTTAGTTATTAGAAAGGCAGTAAGAAATATTCTGTGTGAACAAAGGAAACATTTTTAAAAGACATTTAAAAATCATACAGTTGAAGCACTCTTTGTGATCAAGGATTAATCTGTACAAATAAATTGTTCCAACAAAGGCTTGTGGATTTTGGGAAATGACACGTGATGGATGTGCTGAAAAACTTGTAGAAATGGCCCTCTCATTAGATTATGCACACGGTATTTCTTTACATAGCTTGCTGCGTGCTCTCAAACAGGAAGCATAAAACTACAACATTGCCAGGTATGAATGCGTAGTAAGAGCTGGAAACTCAAATGGGATCCCTACTGGGTCACAGGTTCCATCCTGAGGGCTCCAGGGTGAATGATCCTGGCCAAAACATCCCCAGGGAATACTTTTCGGGTGCTTTCTGTGTGAAGAAAGAGAGTCAGGGGGATTCAAGGTCAAGGCAGATATGCCTTCAAGACCTTTGTCATAATATAGCTCTTTTATCACATTTGAACATATGCTCAGTTGTCTTCGGGTCTCATGTTTTAGGCAGAGCAGGCTAATGTTTAAGGGATATGATTCAATCACACAAAAAGGGAAATAAATGAGGATGTTCAGGATAGGTCTGGAAGGTAAGCGGTAAGACAGCCACGCCATACTAGAACGGTGCTGGGTAGACACAAGGCCAGGCTAACAGAGAGCCTGGTCTCACGTAGAGAAAATTGAATTCAGTTCAGTGAGTAGTGAGGCACCGCAGGGGAGACAAGTGTATGATGGGTCTCTGCTTTGTACAAGCTTACAGGCGGAGTCAGCTTGTGTGGTGAAATCATTAAAGAACAAAAAAGACTTTGCAATAAAGTACTATGGTGAGACACATCTGCAAAGCCATGAATACATGTACATTCTTTAGGGCATATATGTTTAAATTGTAGGGCAGGTATAAAAAGATCAGCTTTCCTGGATCACAGTTACTGATGATAAATTTGTGTTAGTTTTGCCTTATTCCAGATTAGAAACTAAACCCCTCAAAACAAATTCTTCCTAGGGATCAACTTGTAGGTGGAAATTATATTGAAGTGGCCTCCTGGGATGGGGGATGTGCTTTGAGAGATGCTACCTAAGACTGGCATTTGGGAGTATTAAAAAGAGAGGGAAAGAGAGAACTATAACTGATGTTTTAGTAAGAATATTGTCAATGCCAAGTCACAGCTCCCTGGTGCTGGGGATGCCTGCCTGCCTGCCTGCTGCAGTACGAACGGTCCGGACCGAAGCGTGCACAGTACACCGCAGAACTGGGGCACTGACCTGTGGGCTTTTCTTGCTGGCCCCTCTCAGATATTCCAGTTGGTGTTGCCAGCTTTACAGTCTCCAAGGGCCTATTTACCTTGGTAATTTGTACCTGATGCATATATATAGGTGATTTCTTTTTCTCCCTGGAACCCTGGGATCTCATTTATTCACCAGTGCAATAAAGTAGTGGAGTGACAACCCCTCCTTAAAGCAAGAACGGGAAGAATTGTTTCAGGAAAATAGCAACATGCTAAGTGCCACTCTAATTACACCACCAAAAGAGGACTTGTTCTTATTTAGAGGTAGCTAATGCTCCCGTCTCCGTGTACATGTAGGTCAGTGTTAGTCCATCTGTGGGCATCACTACTAACTGTATTTTTTTAAAAATCTGCTGTCAATGTTCCATTGTTTTCCAATATTCCAAGCAAAACAGTAACAGGCATAGGATTGAAACACAGTTCTTTGGCCACAGCTTGCAAAACCCATGCTTAGTTGTGTGTGTAGGGAAAATTACTTTGAATAACAAAAGCACAAACAAGAACCGATAGAATAATAAGCAATTAAGGTGGATTAACAACAGTTGCTGAATTCCAGCTGTTGGCTGCAGATGCAGTCTGGCTCCTTAATTCAAACTAGTTGAAACCCGTCGCAGTTCAGAGCCGAGCAGGGAGAGAGGTGTGCCCATGGCAGCGCCCCTTGCAGGGGTCCAGATGCGGGAGATGTAAGTAGAAAGTATGTTTCACTTCCTCCTGATTTGGTATATTATTCACCTTTCTTTGCCTTCTGTGATTTTGGTGTCTTCCTGCTTTTTGTGTGTGTCCTGTTTGTTTAAGAAGGACTGGCTACAATCTGTGTGCTTGCTGTTTGGTTATGGCACGTTGGAAACAGAGCAGAGAGCAAAGTGCAGCAGGTCCTCGGGAACGCTCTTCAGCGCCCTTTCGTTATAGTGTCGATGGGATGACACAGGTCTAGGAACTTAATTATTGTTTATATCAATTAGCTTACGGTAAAACTGGTTTCGTTGTGTTGGTTTGCTTAAAGTTGCAGAACCTGGCCAGGACACTGAGAACTTACTGTGTTTGTCTGTGTCTCCGGTGGGAAAGAGGAGCTCACAGTAAGAGAAATCACAAATTCCGTTGGCTGCTGTAAATAATGTTCTGAATTGTTTCCTGGGAGAGCAATGAGGTGGAGCCTCCTTAAGGAGGAGAGCTTCATAGGATTGTAACCCCAAGCACACAACCCTGGGAAACTGTGTGAACAGGTAATTCACAGGGTAACCACCAAGCGTCATCTGCCCCCTGCAGCCTTACCACAGTGCCTTTTGTTGCCATTATATTGGGTTGGACAAAATGTCCGTTTAGGTTTTCCCATAAAGTAGACACACTTTTCATTTTCACCAATAACTTTATTGATTTCGATATTTTGAATATGTCAGCTATCTCCTGCTATTGGCTTCTAGTGGGTAGAGGCCCGGGGTGCTGCTAAATATCTTCCCAATGCCTAAGACAGTCCCAAAACAAAGAATTATGTGGCCAAAATGTCAATAGTACCAAGAAACTTTGCAAACCACTTTTGACAGGTTTGATCAGTCACAGTGCCTTTGCCACACACTGCACAAGTCTTTTTGTGTGTTTCAGTTTTGTTTTTACTGATCTTGAAATAATAGCATAAAACACCAAAAATGTCTTGTATTTTCTTTCATCTTCAGTATTAAAATACTACACAAAAAATTCACCAGTTTTGGTAAGTTTTTTTTAAACGCATGCTGAGTGAAGAAGTTCAAGACAACTAAGCACCACTAGAGCCATTGTACAGAAAAAAAAAAAAAAAACCAAACGGACTTTTTGGCCCACCCAATACCTTCCTTTGGACGGTGCTGTTATTCGTGATCAGGAATAGGCCCTCTCACAATAATGGCAAGGGGCCTGGGGTACAGGGCCAGCCTCCTAGGCCTGCAACCTGTTCAGTGATACAGTGACTCAGAAGGGCCCTGTACTTGTCTGCTGTCACCATCTCAAAATTCCTAGTTGCATCTTTGAAGCATTGTTTTGTAAGTGGAGCTTGTGCATGAGCAGAAGTGGTTTGTGCATGTTCACCATACCCCATAAACATAGACCACGTATGGGAGTTCAGGGAGCCTACAAGCCAGTACAAGGTAAGCATGTGAAAGCTGCCCATTCCCGTAGTGCTGGTTGAGTACCCATGTACCAAGCAGTAAAATGTTAAAACTTGAGTTGGTTTCCATTGAGTTAGCTTCATGAAGTGTTTCCACTGTTTTAGTAAGAACAAAAGGCAAATGCATATAGAAGCTACGATATACAGGTTGTGTGATTTTCATGTTTCCACATATAACAAATACTCTTATACTGAAAAAGAAAATTCTCACTGTACTATATAAAGAGAGAGAGGTTATGGAAGAAAGGATAAAGCTTTACATTTTAGGCCTCTGATAGCACTTTTTCTCCTGCTGTTTGAACAAGGAGCCCTTCATTTTGGCTTTGTGTCAGGCCCTGCAAATTATGTAGTGGCCCCCACTCTCAGGTTTAACCGGATGGAATTGAAAAGGGTGCTAAGATCTGATGCTCAGCAGGTGGCCTGTGAGGTGCAGATACCAAACAGATACCCACGAGTGCCTTCGGTGCCTTCTTTAGAGCCTCAGTTGAAGCAAAGAATTAACTGGACAGGTTCCCATTTAATTAGTTTTTATGTGTTTCAAAGTTTCTACTTGTTCAAAGAAGTGTTTGCAGACTTTATGTCCAGGCAACCTATCTTTTTATGACTTATTTTCTCCAATAATGTATCAAGGTCCTTTTACTTTCCAGACGTGTTTGACAAAAAAGAGGAAGTTTGTAGCAGCCTAGTAATGTTATTAAACAGCTCTCCCTGCCAGCCCTCTGCCTCTGACCCTCTCCTGACTTTTCTGTTTTCAGCAGAATGTTTACTTGTTCCTGCAAATGAGTTAGGAGATGTGGGTGTGTTGATTTATTTGCCCTGGAGAACATCAACAGTTCTGTGATAAAAGCAGGCCTACTACTACCGACAGAAACACTGTCAGACTAATGCTCAGGATATCACCTAAGCCCACATACCACTCTGGCCCAAGTTGACTTATTAGCCAGCTTCTAGGTTCAAACTGTGTTAATAAATGGACACAACCTCAAGGAGCTGGTCTAAAAACTACGGGCCCGTACTTTGGGCCAGTGGGAGAGCTGGTCAGGAGGAGGGCAGGCAGCAAGCCATGCCAAAGGAGTCCAGGGGGCATTGTCTCCCCGAGTTTAACATAAAGCCAAGACTCTAAATGCAAAATGTCTTGCTCCCGGGAGCCAACTGCAGGAAGGGTCTACTTAATACTTTGCTAAAACCATTTTATCTCAGCCAGAGAGACTGTGGCCCAGGGTGAGAAGGAGAAGCCAAAAGCCCTACCCCTGGTCTGGTTCGTACCATAGGTTTCTGATCTCAATCTCTCTTCCAGCCTGTCTTTCCTAGGAATGAGTCAGGTTGGTAAGGAAGTCACAGTTATTCTTTAAGTGCACTGTTGCCCAGGAAGCCTGAGCTTGTATCAACCTCTGCCTTGAGCAGGAGTGCACAGCATTTCTCCAGGGAAGACCTGTTTGTTTCTTTGGCTGTGTGTGTGTGTGTGTGTGTGTGTGTGTGTGTGTGTGTGTGAGAGAGAGAGAGAGAGAGAGAGAGAGAGAGAGATGGTGGGGCCCAGGTAGGGCCGTGACCGGGCACATTCCCTCCTTAGGCCAAATGATCATCCTCTATTGAAATGGAAGCAGCCTAAAATGGAACAACTCACTAAGATGTGAGCTCTCAGGAACTTAATTTAAGCCGGACCCTCTCCTGTTGTCTGTGGCAAAGGGCTGCACAGTGGAGTTTTTTGTTTTGTTTTCAAAATTAATCAGTGCGGGAGGGGGGTTGTTGTGTTGAGGTTGGGGGAGCAGAGGAGAGATGTGGGTAAACAATCAAGAGGTCAACTTCTTGGTCTCTCAGGTGGCCTGGGCCTTCCTCCCTCCTTTGACCCTGGATACCACCTGCCAGGCGGCCCCAGAGCTCACTTCTGCCCAGCACTCTGTCCACACCTGGCTGAGAGCCTTTTCCTACCAAAGACAATGGGTATTAAAAGAGCCCAGCTTCAGGGATAATTGGAAATACGTTTTTTTAAAAATGTTTCATTTTTTTATACCCTTATTTGGGGGCGAGAAGACACCAAAGAGTTTTAAACAACTTGAGAAGATATGATGTTTTTGAGATATGATACCTCCTCACATTCCTCTCAAATGTCTGTCACTTTGCATGTGCTAGGGATTCCGTAAATTATTTACTAAAGTAACTAATATTAATAGGTTAGGAATTCATGGGTGTTTGCTGCCTAAGTCAGTAACATCATAAAAAAGATTATTGAGGTAAAAAAACAAATAGGTTGTTTTCTACTTTGTTGCTGGTCATTTCAGGATGATTAAACTCGTTGCAAAGTAGTGTTTAGAATGCAGGCTGTGGAGCCAGGCAGCCCGGGTTTCGGTCTCAGCACTAACATTAACTCGCCATATAACCTTGGGTAAGTGTCTGTGCCTCATTTCCTTGTCTGCGAAATGAGGGTGGTAATCGTAGGAACCCTATGAGTTGTTGTGAATATTAAATGAGTTAATACATGTTAAGTGCTCAGAACTGTGCCTGTTCAATAAATATTCATTATTGCCACCATTCTAAAGGCCAAGTGTACCAGGGATGGCCCAGGCCATCAGAAAAAGGGACCAGTAGCTCATTGTAACATTTGTGTAGGTAGATATTAAAGTTAATCTGTTTGCACATGAAGGTCCGTTAAAAGTACAAGTTAATATTTCCCTACCACTTAACAGTTTGCAAATTCAAGTAAGTATAGTGTAAGTATATGACTTTGTTTTTCCAAAGTCTTGTTATTTACTTGGTTTTTCTTGGAAAAGGAATTTAGGCCTTGGGGCCATTCTACTCAGGCAACTTTCTCTCCGAGCCTCTGCAAAGCGGGCTGGTGGGCCTGCCAGGGGTCGGGGCCAGGCTAGCTGAACAGAAACAAGGTGTGGGAAACACTGTGCAATTACCACATTCTTTCAGCTTCTGAGTCCTTTAAGTTCTCTTATCAGCAATTCACTTCAGATAACAACTCTGGAGATAAAATAAGCCTTAAAGGTTGGCTGCAGGGAGGGAGAACAAAGGTTTTTATTCCTCTTTTATCTTCTGTTTACTAAAAAGTGGTTGTAAAAGATAACTATAAAACTATTGTGTCTGCTGTAGAAATTGAACAAATAAAAGTAATTATTGCAGAGGAGCATTAAGTAACCAATAGAATACATTTACTTTTTCCTAGTTGGGGACTTCACATCTTGACTTTATTGTTTTATTTATTTATTGTGTGTGTGTGTGTGTGTGTCCTGGTTGAAAAGCAAACACAAGGATTGGCTTTAAACCTAATTTTCTTTCAGGGCAAATTGAGGGGCCCAACTTATCATCAGCCTTTTGTTCTATGAGGATCATAAAGAGGTGGCTTCCTTCTCTAATGGGACCCTGATGTGTGAGAATGGATGCAGAGGTTAAACTCATTCATGAAGGTTCTTGGGTCGTATTGAAGAGAATAAGGTGATCACAATAGATAAAGGGAAGTAATAAGTATTTGTTCGAAATGCTGAATATTTTTCAAGAAAACCTGGGAGGCGGGGGTAGAAATAACATGCTTTGCTTTAAAAATGCATTATTTTTTAAAATCCCTAACTTTTTACTAATACAGAAATAGGTAATGGTGTTTCTAGCTGAACAGTAATTATAACCAAGTATGACATACGATGTTTTTAATAGTATCTGCCCAACTGCAGTGTTTTAGGTGTAAAGTCTTCAAAGCATTTTTCCAAAATCAGTTGTGAATATTGGTACATTTTTAAGATTTTTTAACATTTATATAACTTTATAAGACTGGATAATTTCCTTTAAATGTAGTTTAGGAAGGTTTCGTGGGTTTTAGTCTTTTAATTATTCTTTCAAAATTAAGTTGTTCTCATTTTTAAATGTACTACATGACATGGTACAGATTTCAAAAGCTATAAAAGGGTACACAGTGAAAAACACGTCTCCTTCCCAATCCTCTCCTCCAGTCATCCAGTTCTTCTCTCAAGTGGCAACTTTTGTTCGCAGGTTCTGTCTGTGTATATGTAAAGTCATAAAAATTGCAAACTTTCCTTATTCCAGCCCCCAAGGGTAGGGGTTGGGGGGGGGGGAGAGCATAGTGGAAGCCTTCTGCATTGCCATTAAGAAAATACTAGAAAAGAGTCCTGCCACTTGGAGCCCATCCCACCTCATAATTTTTAATATGCCCAGACGAAGAGCCTTGTCCTCTAACCTCTACCCTGAAGGCAGCTGGGCTAGACTGTGGAAAGCCAGCATTCGTCCTGTCCCCGGCGGTGACAATGCCAAGAGGCCCTGAACATTTTATAACTGAATTCTGATAACACTTGTGCTCCCTGATTCATAAATCATGTCAAGATGTGGCTTGAATGAGAATAAATGTAAAACGTGTTCTTAAGTCCTAAGCAGGAACGGAGCCCAGTTTGCCCGTCTTGGAGCTGGGGTTTAAGATTATCAAGTGAAAGGGTGAATGAAATATCATCCTGTTTTCAAACATGTAATGAGTAGTATCTCTAAAAGGTACCGTAATGTGGCTGGGAGGGTTAAGGCAATGTCCTGTTGAGTTTGCACAACTGAGATTGATACAGCATTTCTTGTCCTTAGTGAACAGTGGCCCAGCAAGTAAAGATGAATCTCAGCATCCACTGTAGTGCATTGTCCTTGTGTGTGCACATGCAGACTTCTTTACCTGTATCATCTTTCTTCACCTGTATAGGGGTACACAGGTGTCAACAGTTAGTGGTCCGTGCCAGGCAACGCCCCCGTAGCTGATGACTCTGTGGTACAGGTGGTAGCTGGCCCACCCCACAGGTGAGGTGAAGGTTGTATCCCACACTGGCATCTCAGTACTGCAGGTTGACTATGCAAGAAATGCTTAACTTCCTTTGAAATGATTGGTTCAGTGTGTCTTTCTAGAAAGTATAGTATGATTCATGGAGAAAGAATAATTGTTTAATTGAAAGTACAGGTGAAATTACTTAAAAACAAATATACTGGAAAGGCATGAGTGTATGCCTTTTGTCACAAATAAATGATTTGAAAAACTGATTGCTTTCAGTTGCAGGAGTGAAACATTGATGTTAGACCTCATGGGTGGTAGATGTGAATTACATCAACCAGGAAATGCTCAGAAGTTTCAGGGTCTAATGAAGTAAGTTCTAGGTACCTTGTAAGGTCACACTGGAATCATATGCTCTCAGGTATTCCTTTAAGAGCAACCCAAGCAAATTTAAATCCATGAACTTTTGTTAAAATTTTGACTCAGTACATGAGTTTGCTATAGATGGAATGAATATTGAATATGTTATTAACGATAGTAATGCTTTCATTGTTAATACACATGAATGGGCAAACATAGGTTGACAGTCATTCATATGGAAAATAATACAACAATTAATGAATAATAGTACAAAAATAAACTCTGTGTTTTGAGTACTTACAACTGTAAACCTACTTCTGCCCACCCTGTATTATGTATACCTTGAAATCTTTTCCCCACGCATTCTACTTTACAAGATTTAAGACTGAGTCCCTGAGGTTCGAGTTCTGGACAATTTCTTAGAAGGGATTTTCTGTTTTTCACTCTTAATATTTCTTTTAAGGATATCAGTTTACTAGATATGTGTGTGTGTGTGTGTGTGTGTGTGTGTGTGTGTGTGTGTCTTCAGAAGAGGCTCACAGTAAAACCATTAGAGCTCTACCATAGTATAGGTCCAACTGGAGTTCCGTTTTTGACTTGAGATTCATAAAATAATTAGGAGTCTTTAAGACTACACGTTGAGAGCTATAGCCTTTTAGAAGAAACACGTCAACAAGAGGAGGTGCCTGCAAACCCTGTCTCATAGTGATTAGGCAGAGGCATTTGGGTAACCAAACACAAGAGAAGAAACAGGCACGTCATTCCTTTACCTCATTCACCATCCTTGCGTTTGTGGAGTAAAGCGACAAAGGTCAAGGCGAAACAAACGAGAAATCCAGAGAGACTTTTGAATATGCTTTGAAAATGCCATTGACTTGCACAATGTATGTAATTTGTAAATATTAAATGAATGAATAAGTGAATGGATGAGTCAATCAGTAAAAAATTTAACCACGTTTAAAGATGAGCGATAAAAACTCGGGTACAACAATTAGCATTCAGCAGCTTGCAGCCATAGTACATTCGTCTTTCTGTTTGTCCTACTGTCAGTTTAGGAGCCTCATCTCCAGCACAAAACTCATCTGCTCCATGGGAAAACAAATCTTCGCCCTAATATTTGTAGTTTGAATATACCACCATTGTTGCAGGACTACAGGCTCAAACATTAATTGTTTTAGAAACCCTGAAAGCTGGCAAGGACTATTAGACTGTTCTGGGTTTCTATTTCTGTATTCTCATTGGCACTACCCCCTTTAAATCCATTTCCCATCTAATGTTGTATAAAACAACAGTAGCCTGCTAGCTGGCCCCTCTAACCTCATGGCATAGGGAATAATTTTTCTAGAATAAAATTCAACAAATATTTGTTGGTACCTGTTATATAAATACTGCTCATTGCTGTAAGGGATGCAAACATGATTAAGACAGAGCCCCTGTTTTAAGGGAGCCTTTATTATAGTCGGGGAATAAGAGCAGTACAAACATAGCTGTCATTCAGGTCACAAGGGCTATGAGGCTGCACAAAAATTTCATCATTTCCCCGCTTAAGAAGTTACAGTGACTCCCAGTCACCTTTTGGACCAAATAAAAATTCGCAGCCTTCCTAATTTGACACCATCCTAGCTGTTAAAATTTTTATGAGTACTGCCCAACAAAGCTCTCCTCCGCTCCTGTCCTCTAACTAATATTGTCATGACCGCATCCATACACATATTCCTTCCTTCCTGCATTCGCTCATTGTTTCTGCAGATGACAGCTGTTCATCAGATACTGTGCTAGGTACTTTGGGGAAAACAAAAATGAATCAGTCCCTGCCTTGAGCAACTCACCATCTAGGGAGAGAAGGCAGGCAAGAAAACGTTTATGGAACAGTGTGTTATGTTGTAAGAGAATGCACAAAGTGCTGAGCAAGGATAGAGATGAAGTCCTCACAGGGGAAGGGAATGTTGCCAGGAGTTGATTACAGGCTCTCCAGGAAAAGGGAGGGGAGACCATTACAGGCAGAGGCAGGGAGGAGCAGGTCATGCAGGCACAGCAGCACGTGGCTCGATTCCGATGCTGGTGGCAGGAATACAGCGTGGGAGCTAGTGGGCACAAATGACATGGACAAATCAGGGAGCCAGGTTCTCATGGGCCTTGACTTTTAAGCCAAGGAGTTTGTCCTTTATCTTCTGTGTCAGAGAAATCCACCTGGAGCTTCAAACAGAGATGCGAACAGATGTGGGTTCTAGAATGCTCTGGCAGCAGTGAGGGATACTGGAGGCAGACACGCCAGAGTGTTGGTATGTTCCCAGCCAAAGGGGACAAGGCAATAAGGAGATCCTGAAGGTGTTTTCAGAGTTACTTCCCCTGGGTCTTCCCTGCTGAGGTGTACATGTAATTTTTAGGTCAGGATAGGTTGTGTTTCCGTAACAAACAGCCCCTGGATCTCAGGGGCATGACAAAACTTATTACTGCAGGTAACTGTTCTCCATGCAGTGGTTCAATATAGCCTGTAAGGCTGCTTCAATACTGTGGCTTTGTCATCTCAACACGAGCCTCCACGTAAGTGAGCTTTAAGGGTTTTGCTTCAGCCCACAAGCTACTCACCGCCTTTCTGCTCATCACTCTGCCTAACAAGTGAAGTGGGTGTGTGGGGGAGGGGCAGGGGATAATACTCTCAGAAAGAAAAGAAAATGGATATGGGTGAACTGTAGAAACCCCTACCACTCCATAATCTATTATCATTTTTTTCTTTAATTTCCTCAGGATCTCTACGTATTACCTGACCCACACTTTACTATGTAGTTATGCATAGCTTTAGAATTATCATCTTATTTCTTGTTTCTCTAGCTATGTGAACCTGGTAAGTTCTCAAGCATAAGGCTGTGTCTCCTACATCTTCTCACTTTTATGGTCTCTCACGGATCCTGACACTGAGGGACAAGCCAGTTAGCTAAGTGGGTGCTGGTGAAAACATGTTGGATTGAATTTGGCAGGTTTGGCCTTTTTCTATCTGGGCTTAGGTGCTCTTGAACACACACTCAGGAATCATCTGATTTTGGAGGGGTGGATTTCATGCCCATCAGATGTTGGAACTTGATTCAACTAAAATGAGTCAGTATAGGATAGACTGTTTTACAGAAACACCTTCAGTGTCATTTTACCTGTGATACCCTCATTTCTTGTCCTGATCTACCGGAAATTGTGCAACAATTACCCTGAATGTGACATAGCCTTGCCACATTTTGAAAGGGAATCTGAAAGTTTAAGGGCATCAAAATATGCCATCCTGTCTTCAGCATCCAGCTGGGGCGGTTCAACAGGAAACAAATCAGCGGCCATTCCCCATTGAAAGTAAGCACATAAAAATCTTGATTATAAGAGGAATATTATGAAATGAATTCATACACCACAGAAGGTAAGGTTGAGACCTATGGAGACCTTTTTCTGCAACAGTGTTTTCTTATCCAGATTGCATATTTCATCCCTTCTTGGTCAATCTCTTTGACTTTTTCTTTCCTCCTAAGCCTGACTTTTAAAATAAGTGAGTCAGTGAAGCAAACCTCAGTTCCGATTAGTTCCCTATAGGGTACAGTAAAGACAGAAAAGTATCTGTTGCTTTTGAACATAATCCATAGGAAGTGGGTATGGCAATAATTATTTCTGGTCCAACACAAAAAGCTAACAGATCAATTTACTCTTTCTCAAGGACCGATTCTACCACAAACATTTTCTGCCCTGAAAAAAGATTCATTCAGTAGGAGCAGGGCTAACTGTTTATCTGTCATCCCGCAAACTGGAAACACTTCTATTACACCAGCGCACCTCAGGGGGTTCCTTGCTGGCTTTCATGTCTGCCTGAGAATTCGCTACTATGAAATGTGTGTGTAGTCTTGCTTTCTTTTTACATTGGATTTGCATTTTAACATTTTTCATTCTTCATGGCTAAGGGGGAACTTTATTTTCTCTACCCATTTCTACCTCAGGACTGCTGTAAGTTGAAGCTGGTCTAAAACTGGACCAGCTTCTGCAGTGCAGATAGAGTCCAGATGCAGAGAAGGGATTCAAATAGAAGTTCAAGGGAAAGGAAGAACAGGATGATAAATTTAAACTTTCCTCTTAGATGTTTATTTCTTGCCTTTTCCTTTTGCCTTGTCATGGAATTTCTTTTTTTTTCTTTTAATTTTTCTTTTTTCTTTTTTTGGTTTTCTCATCTTCCATTTTTCTAGTTCTTGCTTCTCTTTAGCACCTTTACTTTTAAGACATATTTTCTTTTTTATATGTACCTCAGTTGGGTCGTTAATGCATTTTCTTGAAAACACTGCTGTCTCTCAGAATTGTGATGTAAATCCGAAAGAATTGTAACTGACACAACCATAATAACTTGCCATCTTCCTTGTATCCTACCTGGCCGTTATACGAACTATCTCTGTAATCCCTTACCTCCATCCTACTAATTTGTCTGAGGTCACAGGGTCAGAAAGCAGCAGCGCTGGCTTTCCTGGTGGTCTTACTCCCAGTGCCAATGCTCTGAGAATAAAGTCTTGGGTCAGTCATAGTTTATGACATTGACCCATATGTTAAACGCTGAAGAATTCTCAGAAGACCATATGGTGTCACCCCAGGTCTCCGATCAGTTGCTCTAATTTCAGTGGACTACCTGCTCAATGTCTGATGCATTGTATTTATGGGAATCTTCCATATTAGCTGTGAATCAGATCTTCAATATGACTTGGGGTCTGTGCAGTGAGAAAGAAATTTCTCCTTTGTTATTGTTGTTGAAAACTGTCATATTCTTATGCTGACTCCATGAGTGGAAGCAATGGTTTGGAGAACCAGGCGTCTCCTCTCACTGCGGGCACCTTACTCCATAATTCTCAGAAGACTCAAAACCATTAACCTTGGCCCAGGGAGCAGAGAGAGCTCCTGAGCTCAGCTTGATAGAGATGCTAAAGGTGTTTAGCAGTTGCAAAGTCGCAGCTGTGTTACCTGTTTTGCACTAATTAGGAGTTACCATGAATCTGCTTGACAATTAAGGACAAAGTGAACTTTCAGGCAGATCGGTACCACGGGACAGCAAACAGTCCTCAGGCAAGCAAAATAAAAATGTGCACTGAGCACTGTGTTTTACTGGGACTATAAAATTTGTTTAATAATGTGGATTCAAATGTATAAAGAAGTCTAAAGTAGGTTTTCTGCCGCTTGAAAAAGGTCTCTCTCAGGAGTAACTAACACTGCTTCAAATCCTTGGTAGTGCAAGCTGTCGTATGAGCTGCCTCACCCACCAGATAATAATGATCTCAACACTAACCTTAACCAGGTCTTGGATTTCAGTTGCCTGGTTTTGGACTAACATGTCATAGCCAGAGAGCAACTTAGCACTTAAATAGCTATCTAGAATAGGAAAGCACAAAAAGATTGAGTTTCTCTTAAAAGTCATACTTGATGAGCCATGTTTTAAGATGAGAGTTTCCCAGGTTAAGTGTTCTGTTCTTCCCTGCCTTACCCCCATCCAATTTGTGCACACAGGTATCTCTTTCCATTCTCTTGGGCTTAGGTCATGAGGGCCCTTAAACCACGCTCTTCTGCTGGGCCATAAAAATATGTGACGGGAGCTCCATTCTTTAAGGACCCAGTGCTAAGTCTCAGACAAAGTGAGATTGCCTTGTCATCATCCAGAATCTGAGAAAGAGACAGCAGCCTAGGTGTGACTTATAGCTAGGACTGAGAAATATGTGCAGAGTTGAGGAGAACCTGCGTGCCACAAGGAAAAGTTGAAAACTGTAAATATAATTAAGCCAGGTGGCTTCCATGACAACAAAGGGAATTAGGGCCTGCGTGGCTCTGGCAGACCACTGAGATCTGGGTGAATGGACGTCAGTCTATTTATATCCCTTCTCGCTAGGAAAACAACAACAGCATAGTTTGATGTCTAAATGAAGTAATCTCTAGAAAGAAAAGGGAGAGTAGTATATTTGTTAAACTGTATTAAAAAAATCAGAAGATAACATGGCTTTGTTCACAGTATTACATAAAGAAGATTAAAGAGGAGGAACAAGCTGCTTAAACACTGTAAACTAATTAGCTCTACGAATTGTTTTCCCGAGGTTCATGAGATATGAAACATTGGCACCAGTGCGTGAAATACACTCTGCCTCAGTGCTCTTTTCAATTTATTTTTCTCTTAGTGTCATATGTACATAAAAAAAGAGCAGCCGAAAAGAAAGAGGTTACAGAGAGAGACCTAAGCCTGTCAGATGATTGAGGCTGACATTTTGTCATCTTAAGCCTGGCACGGGAGGGTCCTCCTCTAATACCCTGTATAAATACCAGCTCCATTTTCTGCCATCACAGGCTACATTGCGCAAATGATGTCATGACAAGGCCCAGAGGAATTCCTGCTGCTGCTCCCGGCACTCTGGCAGCTCCCAGCACAGCTAGGCCCAGGCCAGCCCATGCATCCTTAATTTGGTACCCAAGAGCTGGCTTTTTGCTGAGAGCAGATGAAGAGGACCCAGAGTAAGGGTGTGGCTGGGGGCCCACCACTATCAGCTTCTCATGCCCTTGTTCAAACAAGAGGTCTATTGTCCTAAAATTGAGTATTTTCTAGGCAGAGGACCAGCCAAGACCTCCTCCTTATCTGTTATTTTGGGAATAAAAGCTTATTCCCAAAATAACAGATGAGGATACTTATTTAATGTAGAATAGGATAGCAAGCTTTTTTTATGTAGCACATTTTATCTTTTTTTTTTTCAGAAATTTAACTTAGAAATATATTATTAAGACAGTGGGTGGACCCTGTCTTTCCTAACTCTCCACCATCTCTTCCCTGCTTATCTCCCTGTGAGTATTCTGCAAAAACAGAGAACGTCCTCACTCCCTACCACCATGTGCCTTCCCAGATCTCCTGCTCAGAAGGAATCACCACTTCCTTTGTATCATCAGAGAAGTAGGTAAAAAATTATTCGTGAAGATACCATCCTCTTTTTTTTTTTTCCATTAAATGTCTTAAAGGCTGTTATTTCTTCCTTACTGCGTCCTGGCCTGACCCTATGGAGATGGCTGTGTCAGCAGGAACCGATGACATCCTTATTTTCAAGTCCATGAATCCCAGTTTTCTTTGAGCCCAACTGTCACTGCCACCCCACCCCACCCCTCCCCACCCATGCGTTTAGTGCCATAGCCTGTCTTTCCCCTTTTTGGAACTCTCCTGAATCCAAGAGAACCATGGGGTTTCCTCATCTACAGTTGGACACATCTCAGTCCTTATTTTTGGCTTTTGCCTCTCAGCAGGAGACCTTTAATTCCCTGCTGCCTGCTGCACACTCTCACATCTCTTTTGTTCATTGTTGTATTTCCGGACTCTAGAACAGTGCCTGCCATTAGCGGAGCTCCAGAAATACCTGCTGAATTAGTTACATGCACGAGTCTCCACTGTCTGCTCCTCAAACTAAAGAAGTCAGTCACCATACCCCGTTTCTCTTATCTGCCAAACCTACTTCTTGTTTGGTCTGTCACTGAGGGCTATCTCTCCTCCTTCCTTTGATTCAGATTTCTGTCATCTGCAAGTTCTGCTTTCTGCTGACTTCTAAGCAGTCACCCGGACTAGGAGGCCAGCTTTCCCATCTCTGTCTTCCACTCCTCTTCACTGCCCTTCCCAGGCCCTTGTGCAAGTCCTCAGTGAGACTTTCCTGGACTGCTCACCCCAAGAGTCTGCAACTGCTTTCCCTGACTTCCTTTCGACCCCCACTCAGCTATGGGAATCACTTCCCCCAGCCTCAAATCTAGATATTGAGATACCTAAGATTACTCCTTGTCACAACAAAGTCAAGACATTTGTGATTAATAGCATCCAAAGCTTTCAATCTGGCTGTTGTTTATATGTCTCACTTCCCTCTTGCGCCCACTGAAGTCCAGTCTTCCCAGTGACTCAGGAACTTGGTTTTGTGTCAACTGTGGCTTCTGAGAAGGCCCCTGTGAAGGCCACCTTTAAGGTTTTGTTTGCCTTTTACGCACTTGTCAGAGGGAACCAGGTGTTAGCATAGCTGGTTTACCGAACACCTTCCCTTTCCCACAAGAATGCTTTGGAGGGCTGAGTCTGTGTCATTAAACTCGATACCAGACCCAGGACCGTGCTTCACATGTAGCCTGGTGTGTTCCGTTTTCAAAATATTGAAGTCTAACCTTTATCATAGGCTACTATATATTACAGTTGATAATTGATAGTTGGCATTTCTTGGTCCCTGTCACTGAACTCCTTAGGGACAGAGAGCATCTCCCGGTACATCTCTGTACCCTTTCATAGGGCAAGAGGGTGCCAAAAAATGTGCTCAAATTTAATTTTAAATAAAAAGAGTGAGTGTTGACTGGGTAAAATTGCAGACTGCTCTACCCATATATGTTGACTTATGGGGAAAAAATTCTTCAATTTGAGCATTTAAGTGTATTTCATTAGTCATATCAAAGTAGTAATATGTTGGCTTCTCCAGCTTCAATAGAGCCATACATGAAGCATGTCTGTAGGGCACTTTGGACATGGAAACATGTATTCTCTCTTTTCTAATGACTTAGTAAAAAATTGATAGAAGCAGGTACTGGTAGGTTTTTTAGACATCACATTGTAGGATTAAAGCTGTACTATTTAACTGAATTTGGGTATTTTACCTTTTTTATAAAAGATTATTTTCAGATTGCAAGTATTGTATTCTGGAAACCCTATTTGCTTTACTTTGTGTTTCAGAATAGACCAGTATGCTTTCTTTGCATGTAGCAAATGAAGAGTGGAGACTCTGGAGTCCGATTTCTCTGATATTTAGTTTCCTACTCTGTAAAATGGGGCTAATGATAATCCTATTCATTAGGCTGCTGTGAAGATTTGAGGTAGCACTTGCAGAACTCTCAGCATCATGCCTGGCACACTCACTGAGAACATGGTGAGGTCATATTATACTTTTGTTTTAACACAGGGATTTGCATAGGGAGGGAGTTGTGTGTTGGGTGGGGGGAACCTCCGAAGAACAGCCTCCTGTGCTTGTCCGGTGCTTTCTGGTTCCTGCACAGCAGTGGCGGTGAGTGACTGTCTGGAACACCCATGTCTCCTGCAACCTCAGAACTCCACAGTGCCAGGAAATCACTTTTTGTCCTGAATAAGGATAGCTATAATTTAAGTTTTTTTAAAAGTATGTTTTCATTTATTGAGGTCAGTGCATTTGTGTCGAACAATTGAAACCTGACAAGAAAAATCAAGGGTAGCCTGGGCACTGCTCAATTATTACTCTGATCAGATTTTAATTAGCCCTAGCTGTAGAAGGATGTGCTATTTTTATTATCCATTACCATGCACTTGCTTACGTATTTACCCTGGGGTTAGAGGTTTTATTAATTATTTTTGTTGGCAACCAAGACAAAAGTTTTGACTTCTGGTTGGAAGTTGCCAACCTGTTTATTAAATACTAATGACGATCTCTCTCTCCCTCTCCCTCTCTCTCTCTCTCTCTCTCTCACACACACACACAAAAGAGCAGTGCTGTTTATTAAGCATGAATAGCATGAATAAATCTTTATAAACTAAAGTATTTCATTGTTAAGATGAGATCATTAGCCTTAACTTTTATTTACAATGTTATTCCAGACCCCTTCACTTACAATTTTTTAAAAAATCTAAAATAAAAGTACTTTCTTGGATTTTAGGAGTTTTACTTATGTTTTTGCTTTATCGAGTATAATTGACAAAATTATAAGATATTTAAAATGTACAATGTGATGATTTGAGTCCTTTTAATCGATATGAATTATCAACATATATTGGCATCTGTTTTGGAATAGTATACCTTTGTGATTGGAAGGTTAGCATTGCTTTATTATATGTTTTTGGAGCATTATGCTATTTATATATTATATATAATAAAATAATTATGTTTTAGATCATATATACCTTAGGGAAGTATAAAATTTTTATAAATAAAGGAAGGTCTCATTTTAAAAAGCAGACTAATGACATATGAATCAATCTAATGACAACAGTAAGTGGGAGTATGAAAAAAATTCAGTGCTTTTACAAAAATAATTAGATACTAAGGGACTTTATTGGTTTCAGAAGTAAACTCAGGTGACCCTGTCTTATTTATTAAGACCGATGAGCTCTGGTAGGTATGTTTATTCCGTTGCCCTGCCACTTTTCAGCATTTTTTACATGCTGTCTAGAAGTTTGCAACTTTCATGCTATATATATTTTTTCCTGTCTGACTTTTATGACTTCCCCCATAAAATGTATTGGTTGTCTGAGTCTCACAAATCCTGAACTGCTTAATGGCTCTGGCTGCATCCATTATGCTGTTCCGTGTGTTTGTGTGTTTTTTCTCAGACATCTGTGTAGATAGCTTCTGAAATTTACAAAACCTTTGTAACTAATCCCATAGGTTGACCTGAGCAGGGGCAGTGTTTGTTGCTGCTAATTACACAGTGCAGACCTTGGGGAAATAGGCCCTCTGTTAATGATGAATTTGAGCAAGCAACTAAACATTCCTGAATAATGCTGAGAATATTACTTGCCGAGGTCTCTATGCTTGTGCATCCCCTGTCTTCCTGCCCTTCCTCCATAGATCTCTGGCCATTGTGCTTGATGTGCATATTAATTGCTGGCTGAGGAAGAGAATGGAGGAGTTTTCTTTGGCACCAGGGTGTAACAAACAGTTGTGTGATGAGGCACATGTGGATTATTAGGTAGGACATAATGAGTAGTATTTCTGTCATGGCACTGTATATCTGTCAGGGTTTTTGTTTTTGTTTTTGTTTATCTGTGTTGTGTATGTCAGACTTTATCCTTCCTAGAGCCTGAAAGAAAACCTGCTCTTATATAGCAGTGGTTATCAGTAAAAATGGCCAGAAATCCCACTGCTACCAATCAGTTATGCTCCCTCTAAAATCAGCCTCTGATCAATAGCTTGTTAAAGTGAGTTTCAAAACCAAGGGAACTAACTCTCTTTAGAATAGATATGTATTTGATTTAGGGTGTATTGATTTGCATAATTTAGCAAATAAAGTACTAAGCAATTAAAGGTCTAGAGATGTTTACTTTTACTTAAGTTAAACAATAAACATTCATATCTTGTGGCCTAGGTTAGTCACATGAGCACCATCCTATAAAATGGAAACGATGCAGGTAGAAATTAGTCAGGCCACACCTTTCACCTGGTAGGTTGGTTATTACTATCAGGTCTCCCACAAGAAAGTAGTATTATATAGAGAAATAAAAAAAACTTATCAAAGGAATGTAATAAATGTAATTGCCAGAAATTTTATTACAAATACAACATAGAAAATTTTCTGGAGCAGCAATAACTTTCTGTTTTTTTATAGTTGCATATGTAATTTTAGGTCTAGATTTGTACCTATAAACAGTCCAGAAAGGTACGGTTTTCTCTAGATGTTACTCTACCGCTCACCTAATTCAAAAGATTAGGTGTTGTGTAATCTATTGTAGGAGAAGAGAAAGCCTTGAAGGTAATACCCAAATATCTATTTTAATACTCTTATTGTCCTGTTCAGTATCTTCTTTATATATATTGACTTATTCATTACATTTTTCCTTAGATTCTTAACTAAAGGGAACCTTCTCTCTTGAATAGGTAAATAAGCCATTACCTCCCTTTTGAAACTGTGCAATGCATTGTGTTTACTTATTTATTTTTGCTTCGGCCAGTAGGAAGCTCAGTTAGGTTTTGTGTTTAGCTGCCACACAGCCTTTCCTGTTCACTGCACAGACCCAGTGGCACCTAGTACATAGTAATAAAGGCTGAATAAATAAATACTCAGGCAGCAAATGTATGGCTTAAAGTCATTTTTTTCCTTGTAATTGACTTCCCATCCTCTTTATATTTGCCTTCTTTGTTTTTAAGCTATCTATGATTTAATGGTTTCGTTGGGTCTGATTCTTATTTGTGAACCACATCAAATCATTTTATGAAGGAGTCAGGACATAATAAACATAAAAGGAGTATGCTTCTGTTGTACATAGCAACAGCATGGTTTGGATGTGTGATGTGTGTGGGTAAATAAACATTTTACAGACAATTAAATGGACCAAGAAGAAAACATTTCTTTAGGGAGTTAGAGTTTGAAGAATCCTGACACATAAAATTGTAGAAATTGGACTTGATGAAGAGGTAATGAAGTATTCCCCTCTCCCCAGCCCCATTTCTACTCAGAAATTCTCATTGAACTGGTCATTTTCATTTATTTTATAGTTAATTAAACCAGAGGGGAGAAACAGCAGGAATAGAGGGGTCTGTTTTTAAACTCTGGGCAAGTTGGTTGGTAGCTTTGTTTAGCAGTAAAACAGCACTGGTCCCCTGCTTCATGAGGGACTTAAGAAAGTGTATTTGAGTTTTGCTCTTAAGAGTGTAGTTCTTTATTAACTCTCGGGCCACCCTGGTATCTTCCATCTCATGTTTTATTGATTTTCAAACTATACCATTTCAAACAGGTGCCGTGCTGTGAAAAACATGAACACAGTTTGAAATTCACCCGTGTAAAGTATTTCAACATTAGACATTTTAAGAGGATCTGGGAAGTGTTGATATTATGTGGTTAACAATACCCCGTTGCTCCAGAACAGTTCAGCCTGGGAGTTTTAATACTCCGAAGGAGTGTAATCTCAGATAGAACAGTCCAGGGGGCTTTCCCACTTTGGGGTGGCAGAAATGGGATGTCCTCGTGAGGTATATACGATAAGGTTGCGGGATCCCTAGACAAATCTGTCCTCAGAGATAGAAGTCTGACGCAAGGTTATAGTGTTATTGAAATAGTCCATGAGCAGCCCTCAAAATTCTTACTGGCTTTTTAAGCCTGGTCCCCTTTTAGTAGTACCGCTGACTTTGAAAATATTATGCTACTGTAAGCCTTAAAATCTCTCAACACTTTTCTCCCAGGATCCTCACTAAATCCTTCGACATGAACAGCAGTGGCATTTTCTCTTAAGTTTCTAGGAAAGTTCACATAAACCACCATCCTCCACCAAAACCCTTATGTATTTTCCCATGCTAAATTTTCATAAGGCATTAATGAGCCCTGCAGACCATCTGTCCTTCACACTTAGCCAGCTGAGGTTGGCGACACTGATAGCTGGGTAAGTGTGAAGTGTATGAAATGATTAGCCACCTCACAAGGGTGGGGTGAGGTTGCACCAGTACCTGTTTGAAAAGATCATGTGTTAATCCACAAAGACAAATTAATTATTAACATGTAATGCTATATAACTTACAGGGAGAGAAAAGGATTGTTTATTCACCATGCCACTGTGACACTTCTATTTAACAGGGAACGTGTTACAAATGCCACAGGTAGTAACTTGAGGACACATCTTTAAAAACTTCTTAGTCATCATTTCCCAGTCAAGTAAATATCCTAGTCCAGAAGTTTATTTGGGATGATGCGGTCAGAGTGTAGAAGCAGGGAGGAACCTCAAATTGCACAATCACTCTCTTAAACTTCAGGGCAGTATTCTTCTAATAAGCAGTAATTTTTATGGGAATTTAATAGCACTTGAATGGGCATTGAGTTACCATCATTTGCCCTTTCACTTAGAATGGCCTTGAATACATGTGTCTACATTGTCTTTGACCTTCAGGGCATCTCCTTGCTCTCTCTACCTCGAAAAGGTCAGCCAGCATCATTCTGAAACAGTTGCTAGTCAACCCTCTGTCTTCAGAGTGAGTAACTCTTGACTTGAATGTGGTAGCCTAGTACCGGTGATTTTCATTCCAGAAGAGCTTTAACAAGATTGAAGGAGTGTTCTCTCTATTAACCAATAGTTGATACCAACAGGGTTAGCATCTTACTACAAAGTTGGTGGCCTTAAGATAGGCTCACCCGCATGGTAAAGCCACCCCAGGTTGCCTGTAGGTAAGAGAATTGCAATGAGCCATTTCTCATTGCCAGTGCAGAGATGCATGACTGTGTGATAGCACCTCGCTGTATTGTATTAGTCATGCTTGGAAAAAAACTCAACAAGGGTTTCTGATCCTTTGGGAAATTTTTGCATTAAAAATTAGAAGTCAGACTATCTGAAATCCTTGAGAACTCTATTCAGGCTGTTCTGTGTTGATGAATATTTCTGAATGTGTAAGATAATTTGTCTATTGATTACATGGCAAACTCGGAGAAGTGACGAAGAGGGAGGTGCTTTGCTATGGTATGCAAGCTTACGCACTACAACAACCTGGCAGGTCCCTAACTGAGAAAATCGGGCCTGATGCTCCAGCAGGGTGAGCCAGGGCCCTGCTGAAAGGGATTGATGCTGGTCTGTCCAGCAGATTATTTTCATGGATGGAAGAAGAGAATGGAACCAGTGAGGCCGATCTTCTAGTTCTTCACAAGAAGGCAGAAATCGGTGCTTCATATGAATTCTCTATACTTTTACATGTTGGTTCAGATCACTCTGAAACCTTATGGGCCAGAGCCCACCCATACGGAGCTGAAATTTATCCATAGGCCACAGTTACTCAGTCATTTATGGAGGTCTAGAGCTATTCCACAAAAGTGGAACATTAACTATGTGGATGTTAAAGTCACATGAAAATGTAATTGTTGATGAATTAGAACACTGAACCAAAATGTGTTCCAGAGCTGAGAGAGTATGTCAGAGTTTGACAGCAAATTATAAATGACTAAAATAACTGTCTTCAGATCCATTCAGCTTTGAGAATTGGATCTATCGTATCCACAGTTGCTGACTTTGGGCATAGATCCACCAGCCTCTCCCCGTAAGCTGTAGTTTAACAGCACCAGACAGCATCCCTGGTAGTAACAGAGAAGAGCCTGTGTGTCTTTGGTGAAAGACACCTAGTGCTTCTCCAGGTACATACACAGCAGAATCAGTGCAATCTGTGAGAAGCTGGCTGCTGTCATTTTGGGGAATTTAAGAATGACATCCCAAAATAAAATTTTTGAAAAAGGGGTGTACAAAAGAAATACATTAAAGACTCAAACTTCCCTAGCTAAAATCCAGGTCTGGAACGTGGCGTTGGGGAACAATGTGGCTTTTTGGAGCCAAGATTTGAGTTGTAGAATGTAAGTTCCAGAGGCAAAGTTTCAAAGTGTCAGGTGTACAAAGTCTACAAATTCAAACACAGCATGTCCCTGAGCTAGATCTCCATCAGCAACAACATCTTCGAAGAGGGCAGAATTGTTTGCAGAAAAACAGCGGTCAGGGTCCCTGGAATGAGTGTGAGCAACCCCGGGAGGTAATTCATAGGTGAATGAAGAGTTCAAGCAGGTGCTGGAGGTGGGGGCTGAGGGGGCTCCATTTACAATGTTGAGATTCCTGCAGGGGCTAAGAATATCAAAGGTTTGTTCAAATATCCTTGAGCCTTTTCATCGGCTTGACATTTGCATCCCTTGGTCCTCCCAGCTTTATTTCAGCAGTGAGTGTGCTCAGATGACTGAGCCGGCTCAGGTTACTGATTGCTATCTGTTTGTCATTCTAGCCCTCTTACCTCCCACATGAGTTGTACCTTTTTGGTGCAAATAAGCTGCCAGGGCTAGCCTGGCTTGATCTCTGTGCTGCAGATGTCTCTAATTAACTTGATTGAGACAGGTCTGTGGGATCCTGTTGCACAATCTGACAAGTCCCCCTGTCCTGGGAGGCACTGTCCTGTCACTTGATGCATGTTTCTTGCTAACGTCCTTTGGGCAAAGTTTATTAAGGACTAAAGTCTTCAAGTGCCTATGCTTTTAATATGAAAGCTGTAGAGTGATGGTTTCTAATAAGCAACCAGGAATGTAAAAACTATCTCATGCTCTCCTTTAGGTTCTGAGAAAAATATCTCAAGAGGCCTTTACTAACTTCTAGTGTTTGAACATCCAAAATGTACCAGTTTTTGCCATGACTTATAGTATTAACGTTATTATTGGTAGTAGCTGAGAGAAACATGGCCTCAACTCATTGCAAAGCATAGACCCTTAAATGATTCCATTATGATAAAGCAAGTGTTTAGAAGTACTGGTTTCCCTAGTTCTGAAATCTGCAAGATGTCCAATTACTGTAAAGACTGAATTTGTTTTCATTTTCCCCAACATCTACATTTATTATGGAGTAATAAAATTATTTAATTGCATTTTGTATTTTGCACATTTTTTCCCGAATATGTACATGTGTTTTCTATGAATAGGTACAGGTTTTCCTAGAATTTCCAGAACTTTTGTATTACCAGTCCAGACTTACGGCTATTTGTTTAGACTCATTGCAAGGATATCTTACAGCAATTATTTATAAAATATCCTGACATAGAAGTCATTTACTGAATGTTGAAAGAAACAATAAAGAAATCTTTAACTACATACAAGAACTATATATGTAATACTAATGACTTCATTATTCCTTATAGGTATAATGTCTAGCAATGACAGAGTACTGAATTCTTTGATTTTTAAATTCTGTTTTCACTGGTAACCATTTACATCCAAACCGGTTATCAGATACATCCCTTTGACACCATTTGATAGAAGGCATACGGTTGTGAATCATCGCAATCCGTGGTCCGACATCACTGAGCAACAGTGCTTTGACCATTATTTGCAAGTGGATTAACCTATTAGCAGAAGTTTATTATCAGTTATCCAGGCTGCATTATTCAATCAAGGGACTGATATGTCTGTCCTTAACTGACTCGCATGAATTTGTAGGTCATGTACTCCAAAATGAAGGATAAAGAGAGGGTGAAAACATGGTTTTCATCAATGCCAACGAGTTTAAAATGCAATTGGGATCATGCTCCCGATTTGCAGAAGATTATCTCTATAAATACGTTCTTCAAGTGTAATAATGTTCTCAGTCCTATTGGATCTCAGAAAAGGAAAAGGTCTTTGCAGGCTAAGAAGGTGGTGAACGCTTTAAAGAAGAACTTAACCATCAAAAACAGCCCAGTGGAGGCATAAGGGAGTTGTAGGCCAAGGGAGAATCCACAGAGGCCCAAGGTTGCAAGTCCCAGGGCAGGTGAGAAGACCAAGCTGACAGGGGAGTCCTGAAATTGTGACTGGGTAGGTTCAGTAGGGCCAAAGCGTGGAAGACAGGAAGGACCAAGCATGAATTTGATACGCCAGGCAGTCATTTGAGTTCTTCACCCGGAAAGGCCTGATGAAGTAGGGGATAAGGGAAATAAGGGAGGGCGTTAAGGAGGTCATGATGCTAAGCCACCCATGTAACATAAGGCTCAAATGAGTCTGTGATATTAGAATAGATTCTGAAAACTTGGAGCAGAGAGTGAAGCAACAAATCATTAGAATTGGTTAGCGGACAGGCTTGTGTTGAAGGAAAGACATGGGGGAAAGGTATCTTTCTCTGATTTCGTTTTGTCACTCTTCTTGTGAACCTTCATTAGCAAACAGGGAATAGAGAAATGAAATTTCAGAAAGTTCATTTATCCATTATCCGAATGTTAATCTTCGATGGATGAAAGGGGAGAAAGATTTATGGATTGTTGAAGGACTGCTGAAATTGAGGGTTGCTATGGAATTGAGACCACTTTTTAAATTTCCATCCATGCATCATTAGGAGAAAACCCTAGCAATTGACTGATCCTATCAGCTTCTCAGTTTAGTCCTCCAGTTTTAATCAAATAAGACTGAGATAGGCATTAATGGTTTATCTGCTATTATAACACTGTCTCAGGTTAAGTCTCACTACTGCCAGGCATATGGTAATTGGAGATTAGTCATGTCCTGCTGTACACTTCATCATCCTTAGAAGCCATACAATGATGATTGGATATCATTTGCTTTTGGTCCATCTTGGAAGCTTAAAATGGCATCTCTGACTATTCAGATAAGCCTTTGCAGCCGCAAAAGCTTATGGCAGCCACAGAGGCAGCAAGTTAGTGGTCCCAGGGCCACCACTGCAGCCATATTTCAGGAGCAAAAGCAGAAGGCCAGAGAGTGCCTACATAGGTACCCGCACGGCTATCGTTACAGGGAAGGAGAGGCTCCTCCAGCTGGAGGTGTGCTTCTGAGTTTCAGATCCCCTTCTAATGAATTTTAGACTGAGAATCTCATTCTCCTCTAACTATCACTTGAGAATCAGAGTAATTATTTCCTATTGCCCTTTGTGGAATACGGTTATAATTGCATTACTGTTAACGGTGTTCGCATTAACACTTAATTGTTAATGTCCTCCTAATTTGGAGGAAATCATCACCTCTTCATATTTCATTGCCAGGAAGAGTTGTTAAATTCAGAAAGGATCATTTGATGCTTTCAAATGGTGAAATGAGAAAAAATGCTAAAATTTCAGAGGCAGAATTTGTGGAGTGACTTCTCTTTCCAGTGCTTGTGTGTGTTTGTTTACTTTTAAGGTATGTGCCACTGGTTCATTTTGAAGCGAAGCCACAAGGCACAGTTGATTGCTCAAAGGGAACAGGGATTCCTGTGTGGCGTGGAAACAGCTCTGGGTTCACGGTAGGAAAAGGGCAGGAACTTTCTCTCAGAGCTGACATCCTGTTTGAGTGTTGAAAGACACATTAACAAGAAAAGAAAGCTGCCACTGTGGCGAGTTCAGCCAGACGGTGGTGGGCTACAGACCTTGACTTTCAAATGATTGTTAACCTCTTCCTTTACAATATACGGAACAGCCTGTTGTTTACAACCAAGCAATTCCTTCCTTGGCTTAGCTCCTCAGCAGGAACTGAAATACTTTAAGAAGTCTTGATTCAGACTTGCAAAAAAAAAATTTTTTTTTTGAGAGAGAGGAACTACCAGAATTATATCAATCTCTGAATCTGCTAAGGGGAATATTGTCAGGGGCATTTGAGGATCTCCTTTCATTTGAACGCAGGGTGAGTACCTCCGTGAAACTGGGTTGGAAAGCACTTGTTTAAAGGCTGGAAGAGGAATAAGGGGCCCCATGGATATGTGGCCAACCCGTCTCACAAAGCCTGGGATGTGATTGAATGCTATGCTGCTACTGTCTTGAAATCCTTAATAATTTTTGAACAAGAAGTCCCACATTTTAGTTTTCCAGTAGGCCCTGCAAATTATGTAGTTGGTCCTGCTCAGCACTCATGGATAGTTGGAGCAGAATGTGGTTTAAATTTCACCAAATGTGCTAGAAGCCAGATTCTCCCGAGCCCCCCATAAGTAATTAAATTCTGCACTCTTGTCAACACAGAGAAACAGGTTCGACAACATCGCAGGCTTGTTCCTTTTAAAATGTCATTTAGTTAAGCAGCTGTATTTTCTTAATGCTTACATGATCCCAAACAACCTGTTTGACCTAAATATTTTTTAACTTTTCAACTGGGTATTTCTGCATCCAGTGTAGACTGTGGATTCATGTTGAAATATGACAGGTTAATTAGTTTAGTTTCATAAGTTTTAGTGTATATTTCAACCGAAGGGAGTGTTAAATCTGCTAGAATACCAAAAAGATAGTGAGGCTTTAACACTTAAACTCCCTAGGGCACGTTCCTTAACTTCTAAGGGTGTGATTTCTTAGACCTGGAAGATTTCGAAAGCACCTTGTAAGGAAGGTCACCTGGTCCCAGGACAATGCAGAAGGGTCCTGTCATGCATAGATCTTGCCAGCAGGGCCTGGTTCCTTACCAAGTTATGCGCTGACAGTGAGGAACTACTCCGTTCTATTTTGCTCTGTGACTCATTAGCTTTATTTCTCATAAACACCCTTCCCTTCCAAGTACAATCTAGAAAGTTCTGTCATTAACAGCAATTTTGTTTTCCCTGCCTAAGGGAGACTGTTTTCAACAAAATATGTGCATTTTGACAATGTGAGTCTTGCCTATTTAAAGCTGTGAGTATAATTTCTTTTTTATTGGGTGCTAAACTAACTTTCCGACAAAACACAAGACAGACAAGATTCTTTCCCTTCTAAAAATTGTGATTTCACATTTCTCTACATGTGTTTTTAAAGCGCATTTTACATAACTCTGCTTTTAAAAAAGAAAGCTATATGGCTTTGTGTGTTATTCTACAAGGATGTCAGTGGTGTTGAGCATTAAATGAAGCGTAAGTAGGTCATGAAAAGAGAACGAAATGCTGTTGCATTTGAAAATTCGGATTTAAATTGTTTTTGTTTCCTATAGTTATAATGTGATTATGAAATTGCCATTAAAAATCCGAAAGCCTGATTTGGATATCAGCATGGATGCATACACGCATACGTTTGTTACCTTTTCTGATTATGTTTGATCTGCTGTGCAGAGGAAAGAACCTGGGGCAGCAGGTCACAGACCTCTCTCCTGCTTCTGCTGGGGAAGACAGTGTGGGGGCCTTTGCATGCCCTGCCTCCAGGCCCGCTGCCTCCAGTGCTCAGGGCTGGCTTCCCTTCCGACTCTCACTCTCAGGTTTTACTTCTGGGTCATTAAAGCTGCCTTACGAACAGGCTAGCAGACAGGGTTTCTCAAACTTTGGTCATCTACGTGCCACTTCCAAAACTTCTGCTGCGTACATTTATCACCTATGCCAGAATTTATATCTAATATTTTTATAAAATATAGACCCTTATATTTTTTCATGGAAACTTTATATCCTCCTCCTAAATATTTCTTGCCATGAATAGTATTATCTGCCATAACTAAGCAAACAACACTCCATTTCTGACACCTACTCTCTTCTTGTTAAAAGTAGGTATTATTAGCCAGTGTTGGGTGCTAAAGACCTATTAGCAGCATACTGGGGTTTTCCTCCTTGAGTACTTGACAGAAGGTTCATAAAGGAATAATTTTCTCATTCTGTGATTCATTGTTTCCTCGTGTTCTACCCACATATCACCTGTAGTTCTCATAATACTGCAAGAAGTCTAGATCATTCACTTTGAAAATACTGCCTTAAGTGATGAGATTTGATAGATTCTGAGAGGGTCCCTCACTTCTCATGTTGTCTCAATTCCACCACTGTAATCATTCCCTTAGACTTATATTTCGATTTTGTTCAGTAATTACCTATTTAAATGTAAATTACTCTGTAACCTCTTAGTAGTCTTCTAAAGATTGGTTTTCCTTATTGAGACTAAGCTTCCCCAAAGAAGGACATAGGCTAGAGATTCAGGCTGTAGAAGAAATAAAGAAATACTTCAGACAAACATTCACTCTTTGCAATTAACTTAGGCTTGTAGTGTCTTTAGGCATCTCTCTTAGCCTAGATAGCCTCTCTCTGTTCCCGCCCCCCCCC